>JAMWET010003545.1:0-92500 GCA_024036415.1 Prochilodus magdalenae | reverse complement strand
TTCATATTCATGGTTGATTTACAAAATACTGGTGTATGTACGTTTGCTTGGTTTAGCTCCTTGCGAATTATCTTTCTTTTCGGTACATACCAAGCCTTTGCAGTTTTTTTTTTTCTTGTCATGTTTTTGGATCTCCCTTTTTGTGTATATTTGCCTTTGCATTGACCCTTCTCTTGTTTCTGACTTCTTTACCCTTTCAGCCCTATCTGCACATGTCATACTGTGGCCCAAACTTTCAATACTGACGTTACAAAAATTACAATAGTAAATATCATTTCAAGAAAATGTGAACATTTCTTGAATTCTTTTTAATAAAGCAATATAAAAAACATGTAATTATTGGGATATTAGTGAAATTAGTAAACTAAAATTAAATGGATTATAAAAACTTACAGTATTACATCCTATTCCCACATTATTACTAAACATGCATGTTCATTGATTTTGTTCTATTGTTCCTATGCTTATTATAACATGTACCTTAAGAAGGAACTATGGGTTCAGAAGAAACACATGGAAGAAGCACATGGACATGTGAAGTGGAATGAAATGAAGGACACAAACAACCATAGCTGCAGTTTAAATCAATGGTTTTCTATTGCATGTGCAATATTACAGAAGGTGAATATGAAGGATAAAGAATTAAGTAGACAATAACGTAGTATACACAAGGACTCTGAATGTACGAGCTCAGTCCCTGGAAAGGTGGACAAAGGACGGTACCAAAGTAAAGAAAGTAATAAAAATAGCTGACCTGCCTTACCAGGGCTAATCCCGTAGCCAAATTAAAGCAAGTGGCGCCCACCTCTTACTTAGTCCCTCTAATCAAAACAGCTAGTATGTTGGTGTAAAGGCATGGCTCAAACTTGTCTGTCCACACATCAATCAAACCCAGTCCAAAACCGCTTATAACCCACAATCCCACAAGCACACAAAAGGCTTCTTTACATAACTCCAGATCAGACTGGTCTTATATGTGCTAAGTCTCACCCTCCAGCAATCACCAGTGCTTCCTGATTGGTCTTTAGAAAACCAAAGTGTCTTCATTCATATATTACTATCATATTATCATATTACTATCATCCTATTCATACCTCTTTACCATCTTATGTGCTAAATATGTGCTATCATGTTTTTTTATGTGCAGTTTTGTATCAAACCACTGAATACTTCATGTGACTAGTATCTGGATTGCTGGATCTGATCTAGCTACATACATTCATTCTTGGTTGTCAGATATATGTCTTCTTAGTCTGTGTAAGAATAGAATATGCAGGTCCACTTATTACACAGAAAACAATTACCAGTAGTTTATCCATACAGTCTCAATCATCTGCAGTTGGCTTTGTGCATATTGCTATTAAGTTATGTTTTGTCAGGTCCTCCATGATTATCATTCTCACAGACATGGTTCACTTGAGCATAGGGAGGAGTTTTTGGTTGTATTGGGACCAACAAGTACAACCGTAGCCGACAAGGTAGGAGTGTCTATTAGACTGGACAGTAAGTGGACGCAGTTTTAAATCCACTCACTTCATCTCATCTAAGCGCACCACACAGTAACACACTACCACCATGTCATTGTCACTGCAGTGCTGAGAACGATCCACCACCCATATATTTCCTGTTCTGTGGTGGTCCTGTGAAGTCCTGACCAGAGAAGAACAGTATACACAGAATACACAGAATCAGAGGAATGGACTACAGTCTGAATGTGCATGTTTATGGTAAATGGAGCTGATAAAACGGGCGTATGCCTGTAGATACAAGCTCAACAAGTGTAAAAAAAACAAATTCAGGACAATTTAATAAAACACACCTCTGCTTCACCAACACATTCTATACTACAGGAAACATGATAACCCTCACGTCTACACCTTACTATACAGCCCAAATAAGAACGGACACTCAAAACATCCTGACTGGGGATTCTGAGAAAATTGACAATTAATTATGGTCTTGATGAGCCTGTGTTGCTGTGAACAAATGACCTTTTGAAACTTTCTTAAGTGTGCCATTTATAAATGAGCTTAATGAAATAATTGCATCATAATATTAGCTAAATTAATTAATGATATCAAATGCCATCGTGTTCTGGCTTACAGAGGAAGACGGCTACTCCAAAGAGAGAAACCGTCTTTAACAGTTCTGGTAGTGACTCTGTTCTCAGTGCGTGTAAAAGGCAGGTGGAGGCAGCTTGCTCATGGCCAACTTTTCACCCCTACTGATCTGAGAGGCCAAGAGGCTAAGCTGAAGATCAAAGAAGTGGGTAAATCTAATTTAGGCCAGTATAAATATGGAACATCAAGTATGGAGTGACAATGAATCTTGTGTTTCTCCATGGCAACGACTGCCAATGAGAAGAAACAGATTTATTGATTTAACAAACATTAAATTGTCATAGTCCTGCAAATGACTTGGGACCTGTCCAGGGTGTTTCCTGCCTTCGGCCCATTGAATGCTGGGATGGGCTCCAAGACCCCTGAAGCCCAGAAGGATAAAGCGGTTTCGAATATGAGTGAGTAATTAGGCATAATGATGCAATTTTAGGCCTTATCATGCAATATTGTATCATCTTTGCTGTTCCAGTGTGCTCAAATCTGAAAAGAGTAACCGCAGCAACATTGAAGACAGATTTAACAATAAGAGGTACTAATTACTGGCACTGTACAGACAGATAGTTTTGAGCTGGTGAGTGTGGCTAGTTATCTTCCATGCAAATGAAAACAGGCACAACTTCATAATTGTCCAATTTAATAAAAAACTGCTGTTTGGCTCACACGCTTTTTGTAAGGACTGCGGTTTTCAGGAAGGAAAAACAGCCTTTTCTGTCTGATGTTCAATTTGTGATTCTTTAGGCAGTAATAATGACTTTAATGATTTACAGTAAACCACAATTATTAATAAATAAGCCAAAAGTAATTGTTGAAAGAGTATGCAATAAATGACAAGCCATTATTCTGGAGGCTTTTATTCTACATAAACCAGAAATTTCAGAAAAATGAGTAATTATATTTGTTTTATTCTGTTTTAAATCAAATGTTAATTTTCACCTGGTGGGTTGAGCTTAATTTAAGTCCTGTGTGAAGTGCATATGGAAGCAGTATAATATTTAGAAAGAGTTGTTGATTTCACTGTGTGCATCCTGATCTGAACTGAAGTGAACAATTGTACCAAATCCATTCACACTATTAGTCTTGTATCCAGTGGTGTTACAAAAAAATCTCTCAAACAGTAATGGGAATATTCAATACTAATACTTTACATTAGTTACTGTCCAAGACAAATGCACACCTGCACCCATTTACCAAGTGAAAGATACAAGTGAACAGTCTAATCACATTAAAAGGCCTTATGACTTAATAGTCACATATGCTTAACTAAACATATTAAGAATTTGGCAAATGATACCTGAAAACTTAAAAACTAGCTAGTTAAAAATAGTTAATAATTAAACATAGAATAATACATTTAAAAATTTACTCATTGTCTAAATTTTAATCGAGTCAGGTGGAGTCAGGGGCTCTCTTTCGCACTATACGGATCTTTTGCCATGAGTTTTAAATTGTCAGCACTTAACACATTGCTCATAGGGTTAGGGTGGTAGAAAGTTTTCTGTTTTAGTAAATTGTAGCAGGCAGTGCACACTTAAATTACATTAATGGCATACAAATCCAATATAATGTACATTAACCACTGTGACATATTATAGATTACACTTCAATCAAAATGCCTATTAAGTTAATCTTTTCTGGAAATGTTACGTAAATGTTAGATTAGATAAAGACTTCTAAAAAGTTTGAATGTGTAGAAAAGTTTCTTTTTTTTTGGAAAACTGCCAAATGCCTAAAGAGAATGGAAGCCCACTAACTACTGAAATACATTTAAATTACTGTGTATTCTGATGATAAAGATTTGTTGTATTGTTCTATGTATACACAGACATTAATTAACGAATGCATTAAGAACTATATTAATGTTCTCTGCAATTTGTAAGATATTCCTAATAGAACTAAAATCATTTTAAACTCATGTGATGGTATGTCATATGCATTGTGCTGCAGCAATATCTACTAAAGTTAGCATGCTAACCAGCCAACCACGGCTTGTCCTGACTCATAATACCACTTTGTACCTCCAGAGGTGATAGAGAGTCACTGTGGTGTTGAGTCTGCCATCAATACAACATGAAAAGTTAAAGAATTAGCGGTAGCACTTTATTTACAGATCGGTAATGAATAGGTAATAATATGGTCATTTTCCGACAACAAACTGTATGTAATCATTATTTAAGCAAAGTTTCCCAATTGTTACTAAATAATGAATCAGAAATTGTAGTGAATGGTTACAAGGCCATTATGAAATGGTGAAATAATTGTAACAAGTTGTACTTGCCTAACAATGACCTGCTTATTTTATAGTTTTTCATGTATTAATAAGTGAGCAGAGATAGTCACTGTCTCATCTCTTCCTGGGTAACAGTACTTGTCTATAGGTGGGCCTACATGTGAAGTCCAAGACCATTTGAACTGATGTTATGACCTGATGGGAGATTTTACGGCTCTAATACCATTTAGTTCCACTGTATTTACTGCCTGTAACATCCCACTGTATCTGACCATTAATATACATAACCCATAAAAAATAAAACAGAAACAAGCGTGTTAGTATTTTACAGCCCTAATACCAGGTTTTTACAGCCGAACGACTTCACTGATTTTGGATTAATAACTCTACCATTAAATATTATTTAAATGTACTCAGTCATTGTTCTCCCTTATTGTTCATTAAAACTTTAAAAAAGCAGGGCACTGCATGTAAATATGTAAATATCTTATTACTAAATTACCATATCATTACCTACTTATTACCGATCTGTTAAGTAAAGTGCTACTGAAATAGCAGTGCCCCCATGGCACTGTCTAATCTCCTGTCAGTCATTTTAAAGGTCCTGTTCCAGGTTAGTTTATTTAAGTTCTGTACATGTAGCTGATGAAAAAAACAATACTGGTTGAAGCTCCTGGCAAGCCTGATATATAGAAGAAGAAAGATTGACATTGTTTCCTTCACTGAAGATAATAGAGATGCTTTTAAAAGGTGTAACTGGAATGTGTAACAGTTCTCTGTTACAGGAAGTAGTAAGTTCTGTAACAAATTGCTTTGTGCAGTGTTAGGTTTGAATGGCAAAATGAGAACTAGCACACCCTACAGTTGGGTTAGTCATTTGTGCCTGAGAATACAGCATGGTTTCTCTGTTCAAACACACCTACTCAAGTGTGTTTGAGCAGAAAAATCACTAAACTGTGCTGGATTCCTGCCCTTAAGGACTGGAACTGATGATCCCTGCATTATGACTTTGAGGGCCGCTGGGCTGCAAGTGTGCCACTTGGGATAGGGTTTAAATCTAACAGGTCTAACCGTTAATGAACCGTAAAATCATTACCTCATCATAATGATTAAAAACCTGAAATGGAACATGCTGTGGGACTGGATACAGCATTAAATGTACTATAGGTTCAGGGCCGAATTGGATTAGGATAATGCCACTTTTTTTGCAGAGTACATTTTTGGCTTGCCTCACCTGGAAATTGATGTATCACCCTTGGTGTTCCGATGTTTCAGCAAAATATGTAGCAAAACATTACTTTATAACATACGTGCCATTTTTATTTCATGCAGTCAATAAAAGGTATTTAATCCAATCTCAGATATTCACTCTATACTACACATATACAGTCACATTGCTCAGTTGGCAAACACTGACTCGGGTTTAACAAGGGTATGGATATCATAATCTAAAACCATTCCTTTTATCACATACACATATGTTTACATTTATAAATTCTTTAAAATGGGAAGTACTGTAAAGGTAGATAACTATACCATAATGCTCGTTCAGTTATCATAGGCCAATGCACTTCTTATAACCTTCTGGATTTGAGGCAAACCTGAAAGATATGCCAATCCCTATGAGCAACAATTTAAGACTAGAGTGCACATTCAGAGGAGATCAAACCCTGTTTGTTGCCTAGTACAAGGACAGAAAGCAGCTCTATGCTTCAGACATATCCAGCACAAAAATAACAGAAATTTCTTACATTTTTGAGCCTCTCAGTGAGTGTAACAAGGACACCCCCCCAAAGATGTTTCAAATGCTCAGACAAGTCTCTCATGATAATGCAACCACAACAACAGATTTGTATGTGAGGCTGGATTCTATTCAGTACTTGTTTAAGGATTGCCACCTTAACAAGAGTACTGTCATACAGTGGAAAGCAACATTACTGGAGTAATGAAATGGAATGGGTTATTCTTGTTATATATTCATAACATGTATTTCAGAGCTGTGACTGACAGGGAGTTAAGGCAGGACTGATTTGCTGCATAGCATTATTAGGGGAATCATCAAAGCAGGCAAGGGTAGTCATCAAAGTAGGCAAGGGTCAAAACACAAGCACACAGGTACAAACCAAACAAATCTATAATCAAAAAACAGCAAACAGAGCAAAGATCCAAAAGAGGAACTGCTGAAAACAACAATACAAACAACAACAACATGAGAATAGCTCAGAAATGCACATGAAGAGGCGAACCAAATAGATCAACCAAACATTGCAGTGCATATGGATCATTTTATCAAATTAGTTTAAGAGCGGTAAAATAGGAGAGACTCCTTAAGAAATGTGTGAAACATATTTAGACATTAGATATTCATAAGTATTATGTTATTACCTATTTAAACCCAAGACATTATCAGAGTTAGTAACAATAAGCTAAACAAAATCATAATTTATAATCTTTCTATTGGGACATATCTGTCCTAGAACCTAAACCCCTTGCAAAAATGACACATTTAATTTTGTTTTTTCAGTGATTTTTTAAAAAGATCTTCCTCTTTTAATGTTGATTTCTTTAATGTGAAGTTGAAGATTCTGATTCAGATGTGCTGATTTTAACATTAAATGAAACTAATGCTGTGCCACATTTTATGTTTTCATCACTACTACAATGCTATTTTTAAAAAGCTATGTCCATAGCTGGGGCCTTATTTTCACCACACCTCTGCATTTTAGTACATGAAGTGAGACTGCATCTCTTACATGTCACTTTGAACCAATTTTGTAGAATGATCCACATACTAGAGAAAATAAGTCCAAAAACTGCAGAACTTGGGGTGGAGGGTGGAGCTAATGAAAGCATATGCAAAATGAGAGAGGCCATGTACTGTCTCTCCAAAAGGAGGACAAATTGATACCAACAGGTAAGCATCTAAACACAAAATGTACATTTTAATTTAAATGTCCTTTAAAACAATTGCATTTCTGAACAATGGTTCTACAAGCACACACATTCTTCTATAAAGCATTAAGGCATTAGTATCTTGGCTTAAGCATACATGTCTGCTTCTAACTGGATTGCTGATTTGCTTGCTTCATTGATTGATTGATTGATTGATTGATTGATGTAACTATTAATGGAGGCAGCACCCTGAATTATGACATGATCATTGTGACTTCTCATGTTCAAGCAAATCACTTCAAGCTCACTGGGTAAAGGTTCATAATGCAGTACTCCAAAGAGCAGTAACCAAAATGCTTATCAAAAAAGGAAGAATAGAAAGTCATAGACTGGCCAAGCCAGACTCCTGATTTAGGTTCAGCTGAGCATGCATTCCACCTGCTAAAGAGGGAAGTGAAGTCAGTAAACACTCATAACAAGCACCAATAAAAAACTGCTGCCATAAACGCCCAGCAGAAATTCTAGTGGTGTGCAAACCTAGCATTTACAACATACTTCACTTAATCATTTTGTTTTATCCTAAACCATCTTACTGGTATAAGCTATTCATGAATACTCAAGTCCCTGTGTAGTCATCAAATGATTCTAATGTATATGGAAGTGGTCTTAATTATGCTAACGTTAGAGTTGCCGGTGTGTAATTTATGGGCCTTTCACTCACTTATCAATTTAATAAACTGAAGCAAAAAAACAAAACAAAGCAGCTTTACAAAGAATCTGGTGTTCGAGTCCCCAGTGAGCAAGCCAAGGGCGACAGAGCAAGGAAAACTCTCTTAGGAATGAAGAAACCTCGAGAGGAACCAAGACTCAAAAAGGGGAACCCTTTCTCCTCGGGTCAACACCAGATACAAGACAGCAAAAGAAAAGAGCATTCAGTGTTTTGCAAGGTAGAAGAATAAATCTCTAATTAGTCCATAATTAAGTAGTTGGGCCATCGGATGGGTCAGCAGGACGTAGGCCAAGCTTCCACAGCACAGGACAGTCAGAAGCTCCGTGATGGTTAAAGACAAGCAGTGGGATCCATGTTTAATGTTATGACAGTTACGTACACTTAGCAAAATTAGCATAAGTGGTCATGACATCAACGCTATGGCATTAGAACAATCAAGGATGGCAACATCAACATTCCTGTGAGCCAAATTAGAGTTCACATTTACTGGAGTCAGGTAGAAAGTTTGTCCCATACTATAAAGATGGCAAGTAGGTGTATTCTTATTACTAATACAAACTTAAAGTTATAAGGAGCCCGTGAATGAATACACAAGAGACTGCCTCAGACAGGAACTCTCCTGTGAAATCTCTAATGCAGACAGGATAGATGTAGATGTCTGTCATGCACAAGTAACTTTGCTTACAGGTCTGTAGAATATATTTAATTCTGGCAATTATTCAAAAGCACATCCACCTTCATAATTGGAAAATCTTTTAGCAGAGCAATAAATAATAGGAAATCATTGCTGTTATGACAATGACAAATATTCCTGGGTATGCTAGCAAGACAGTATGGTTATGTGGCTACTACTGCTGCTTTCAGCACCTGATTATTTTGTGGAAAGGATCTACAACACGATTATCCCCATGGTCAAGAAGCTAAACCTTAGATGCGTTTTTCAAGAGAACCCAGTAAAATGTTTGTTGTGTGGCACAAAGTGTAGAGCAAACAGATCAATACAGCACTGAAGTGACCAATAACTCTTGTATTTTTTAATCTTTACAAGGTCATGACTGGAACCTATTACAGCGAAGTTTCTAACACTTAGCGAACTGATATTTGTCCTCCTCAGGTGACTAGTTGCAGTTATTAATATATACTCGCTGACCACTATATTAGGCACCTGTACTCACTCTTCGTCTCATCAGGCCCATTTATCTTATAGACATGAGTTTGTATCCTTTTCCTGTTCAGGACTGCCACAGGACAACTACTGAACTGGTAATATTTAAAAGTAAGATCATTTTCAGCATTTCTAAATGGACTGGCAGTCTGTCCAGGGTTGTTTCCTGCTTTCCACCCAATGAGTGCTGAAATAGTCTCCACCACCCTCATCACCCAGAGAGATAAGTGGTTTAGAAAATGAATGCTTATGAATGAATACATGGTATCTAATAAAGTAGCAGGTAACTGTATTTTATGTTAATTTATTGCTATATTGTTGTAGTTTCCAAATTCTGTAGAACTGATAACTGTATTTTGGGACAATGACACTAAAATGTATTTTGTAATTCTTTAACATTCAGGAACAGGAAATGTATTCATCATGTAATTTAAGTAATAACTCATTAAATTGAAAATCTAATGTACAGGAAAAGACTGATTAATGAATTAAGAAAGACTAAAATCACAGAAAACAATATATTAAAAAATAAAATTATGTTAATTTATGAAAAAGACTAAAATAATATAAAACAACAACATTTTTAACACAAAATATATATTTAAATGTTGTCAAAAAACTGTAAAATAAGAGGAAATGTTCATTTAAATAAAGCACAAGTACGTGAAAAAAGTATGTGTAATTGACGAATGAAATCTGTTACAATATCTGTTTTTGTTAATTATGAATAATTGGTAGTTGTAGTGGTAGTTACCACCACATAGTTACCACATTCTGAGGCAATGGCAGTGACAAATATATAATGCCTGTAGTGAAATGGGGTAATAGAGGAATATATAATTTTCTTGCTGTTTAAGCACACAAATCTGCTAAATCAGATACATGGTCTTTGGTTTTGTTTAATAAGTGACACATGATTGTTTTAAGATATGGATAAACAGTGCTTTACAGTTAACCAGAGCCTGTTCATTTTAAATTTAAGTTGAAGGGCATTGCAGTCCCACCAAGCATGGCGAATGCTTTGTGCTGACTCAACACAGAGATGTAAGTGCACATTCCTGCCTTCTGCAACACTTACATGAGCATAATGGACACACCTTGAAAGTGTTCAATTGAAGTTTCAAATGCTTATGGCTTATGGCATCTGTCATGCCAATCTAACCACAAAATGTTGTAAGTTTCAAATTTTCCTGGACTCCACATTCACTCGGTTTGTCACAAGGAATAAAGACAGATCTTCACCACATCTTACACCAAAGTTACTGGGAACAAAAGCCTAACAATTTAGACTACAGAAACTACTAGGATATACTTCAGGGTGTTATTTTAGTTTGATTTGCATGTAGATGTTCACATGTCAGAAAAGAGAAAATGTAGACACATGAAATTAATTTAACAATATTTTTTAAATACTTGTCTTATAGTTATGAATGGTAATTCTAAAACTGCTTCAATGGCACTGAATGTCAAACAAGCCATATTTAACCTTTTAATCTCCAGGAACCCCACTGCTGTGCACTAAGAAGCCTTTGTGGTTTTATGTGCATGTCAGGTTTTCTTACCATTCATCTTATACTGCTCCGGATTCAGCCTGTAAGTACCGCAGCTGTTAACACTGTGAAAAAGACATTTGTGTTATTTTCCACCAAACCTGCATATTTTGTCAAGGGACTGATGGACATCTTATTCCCTGAGAGCGGTACATTATAAGTTCAGTGCACACCTTGGGTGCCCCAAAGTTGTTTTTCACCGGGTTCAAAGATGGAAAACAGCTTTAACAGAAAAAACACACTGTAAGTGCTACAACTAAACAAAAACTTCTGTAAAGTTTACCATTTTTTAACATTCCATTTATCCCACAAACTAAGCTCAACCATGAGTATATATCTCTACTCCAAATCTGAGAACACTAGACTTTGAGAAACATGGACTATGTGCATGCAGCATGGTAGATCAAGGTATGGGAGCTGTTTCTCAAATGTTGTCTTGTGCACACAGAACTCTCTCTTTCTTAATCAAAGAGCACACACATAGCTATTCACCAGCATACGTTAGTTTGATTTTAAATTTCTGTAGCTGCTACAAGCTGATAAAATACATTTAGAGATGTTTAAGACCAGAGAGTTACGCTTCTTTAAAAATGCAAATGAATAATTACCGTTAGGAACCATCAAGTTATTTACAGCTCCTGGCGATAGTGTTCCTGCAGAATATCCTTTCTTCTGTTACGGTCTTCATGCTTCTGAATGGCTGGTCCATGGTACCTCTTTCTGTGTCCATCCATCTTGTGGCCGAGTATCCTTTTCCTTTACAATGTTCCAAATGCATTAGCAACTATATATTTTATTCTGTAAATGTTGTTAATCCAGTTTTCTTCAAAGCTTTTAGTGATTAAAGTCAGTTATATCTTATTAGGCTATGATAAATAAAAATGTTGACCTCTTCATCTTTTGCATATATTATGCACAATATGTTTAACTTTGCTACACTGAACCTGAATATCATAGATATTTTGGTAAAATATACCAAATGTAGAATGTGGAATGTTTGTCCAGGAGGGTGTCTACATAATACATACATAACGTCTTACATGAACAGTTCATAACATATTCATGAATGTTTTCACACATAGATGTTTACACACATACATGTTTTACATGATGTTAATATGGAGTACTTTATCCTTTTACTGAGTGACATCAGTAAAATGTCTCGTTTTTAGACAGGCGAAACAGAAAATCATAAAAAAAATTTAAAAAATAAATAAATAAATTAAACCTTTTAATGTCTCTTACTAAAATGACTTAGTCTCTCTATATATTAATGTTGGTTTAAAAATTTGTGAATGTTTTATAAAGAGTTTATGTAAGATGTTGTGAATGGGTTATGTAGACCCTCTTCAAGTAAATGTAATTGTTTACTAAAAGCCTAAGTAAATCTGTTAGTAATTACACTAGTGATATTGGAACATAGAATCACAGTCAAAGAAATGATATGCTCAATCATCCAGGTATTTGGATGCATCTGATAAAGATAAATGATATAAGAATATATGGTAGATGGTAACTGTGTGTGCCTGTTAGCAAATACACTAGTTGTGAACATGTTGCTATTGCAGCACAGTATTTCATCAAAATGATGATATGCTTGATCATCCAAGTGACTGTGACAGCTTGAAGGAGTTTGTTTTAAATTATGGATACTTGAGGGATGTAATTCTCATTTTAACATGTGGAGTCCATGTACATCTAGCATTCAGAAGTGGAAATCTTTTCAGAAGTGGATAGTTGTTGTTGACAGTGATTTGCTGCTTGTATGCCTGGTGCCTGTCAACTAATTTGACTCTGATGCTGTCTCCGTTAGAGCTTGTCGGCTTTGAGAAGAAGTTGAAGGACACAGATTTCCCGATGGGAGGCAAATTGTGGCTTCAGTGCACATTCATTTAAGAGCAGTGGATAGCAACTGAGTGCAAAGACGAAATGTAGCTGTATGTAAAAGACAAAAGTCGCAGAAAGCTCCAGCCTTCATGAGTGCAACAAAGACAGTTCTGAGAAATGCTTTCGTGAATTACAATTGGAACGTGTTGTGCTCATGTGGGTCCAGTAACAGGTGGGTTTTTTTACTCTTTCTACCAGCATCCAGAGGCTGCAATTCTAACACACACAGAAGTTGCAGATTCTATTAGATTATATTATAGATTATATTAGAGCTATATAATAAAAAATATATATAAAAAAAAAAAAATACAATTAACATGATTTAAAATGTAAATTGTTCGCAGTATAGATGGATATAGATGGATTATAACCTTGTAAGGTTAGTACATAGTTGTACTAAGTTGGTAGTTAAGCTACCTGCTTTACTAAGCAATGGTGGGATTCCTTAAGGCACAGCGTAGTGTGTGCACAGTGCATTTTGACCTATGCACTCACCCCTTTGTATTAGTTTACAGTGCAATATAATGGACAAAATCACTAATAATATAAGCAATTTCGGGTGCGGCCAGCCATCCAGCCATACTACTAAAATGATTCTGATTAATTTGAGAAAGATGGGAGGGGCATGCTCCTCATCCTCCTTTAACTAGTCCCAATTCTCATACAACACAATGTAGTGCATAACTCAATTTGTGTTAAATCACATACATTTGTAGTGTAGTATTAATTTCAGAAGGTATTTGTTTAGTGCGTGTGTAAAAGGTCACATTGTTATGTAAGTTTTAAGTTTTTTTCTGCATATATTGTTTTTAGATCAAGTTTTTTTTTTTTTTTCAATTGAATAAATTGCTAAATCTCAGCATGGTGGAAAATGTATCTCCTTTAACGACATAGTGAAATGCATAGCAGTTTAAACTAGAAACAGCAAATAACTAGTGAACAACTGGCATTTGTATGCTACATTGTTTCTTTAGGTTAAAATGTTTTACATGATTTCTTTTTTCTTAAAATCTAGTTTAGATGGAACTAAAACTATTAGGACGTACACCAAGACTTGTGCTTGAAATACACACTTGGGCATCACATGTGCTATGCCAATTACTGAAATTGTCTAAATGTTTCGTTCTGGTCCTAGGAGTACTGGGAGTTCAAGCCTTAAATTTAAATTTATTTTAATAATGTAAAACTTCCTCAAAGTGGATATTTTAACATATTTTTAACATATTTTAACATATAACATGTTTGTGCAGGTTTTGTGTCATTCACTTCAAGTCAAGTCAAGCAGTTTTATTGTCAATACTTCTATATGTACAAGACATACAGAGGATTGAAATTATGTTACTCTCTGACCCAAGTTGTGCACACCCAGGAATCACAGCAGCACCGTTGATGGACAGAGGAATATGCTGGGTGCGAATTCTCCTGAAATCCACAACAATCACCTTTGTCTTTTCCACATTCACAGAGAGCTTGCAGTGTTTGCACCATAAGGCCAGACGGCTCACCTTGTTCCTGTAGATTGTCTCATCGTTGTCGCTGATAAGACCCACTACAGTTGTGTCGTCCGCAAACTTGATAAAGAGGTTAGAGGAGTGTGATGGTGTGCAGTCGTGGATCAGAACAGTGTGAACAGAAGGGGGCTCAACACACATCCTTGGGGGACCCCCGTGACCAGTGTGATGGAACTGGATCTGTTACTGCCGACCCGTACTGCCTGTGGTCTTCAGGTCAGGAAGTCTAACAACCAATTGCGCAATGATGTGTTGAACCACCAAGTATGTTGTCAGGACCTGGTGCTTTGCGAGCAGTGATCTTGCTGAATGCTCTCTTCTCACTGTCCAGGGACAGTGTCAGCACCTGGTCACCAGGAAGGGATTTCAGTGCGGGTGTGTTAGAGTGCCTCGAAGAGAGCAAAGACATCATTCAGATCATTCAGCAGAGAGGTGGTACTGTTGTGGGTCTGTGGGGGGTTTGTCGTTTGTGATGGCTTGTATTCCCCACCACAGGGTCCATGTGTCTTTGCTGTCACTGAAGCTTTGGGCTATCCTCCTGGAGTACTCCCTCTTAGCCTTTCTGATTCCATGGCACAGGTTGATCCTAGCTGTCCTCGGGCCCACCTGGTCTCCTGCTGTGAAGGCAGCATTTCTAGCCTTCAGGAGTCTGTGGACCTCTCCTGTCAGCCATGGTTTCTGATTAGCCCGGACAGTAATGGTCCTGAGGTCAGTTACATCATCAATGCACTTGGTGATGCAGACAGAGACAGTTTCTGTGTACTCCTGAAGATATGTGGTGTTGTGGGTAGCAGGCACTTTAAACATATTTCAGTCCAGGGTACTAAAACAGTCCTGAGGTGCCTCTGAGGACCAATCTGGCTTTAGAACCGGTTTGGTGACTTTAACCAGTGGTCTGTAAGCTTGCATAAGCATAACAGTGATGTGGTCAGAGGTGCCAATGTGGGGGAGGAGAGGACTTTGTAAACTCCTCTCTGGCTGGTATAGACCTGGTCTAGTGTGTTGTTTCCCAGTGTTGGAATGTTAATGTGATTGATATAGTCCAGGAAACAATCTCTTTGGGTCTGCATGGTTAAAATCCCCAGCCAAGATAAGAACAGCATCCGTGTGGGCTGTCTGCTGCTCACTGATGTGTTGAAACAGTTCATTCAGTGCCTCACTTCTACTGTTGTTGGAGCTTGGAGGGACATAGATAGCCAGGATCAAAATAGAAACTGCATGAAAAATCCCTGGAAGGGTCTGCACTTAAAAACTATCATCTCCACTAATGGTGAGCAGTGTTTGCAGACCACAACAGCGGTACGACACCAATGTAAACACTGCCGTGGATCTTACCTGCGTCAGTGAGTGCTGGTCCACCCGATAACATGCTATACGCTTGAGCTGCAGTGAGTGATCCGGAACAATGTTGTTGAGCCATAAACACAAAAACACAACAGTCTCTCATAGTCTTCTGAGTTGACCGTGGTAAGCGAATGTAGTCCAGTTTATTGTCCAAAGAAAGTACGTTGGCCAGTATCACTGTGAGGATGGCTGGCTTGTGTGGGCTTGCCACTAGCCTTGCTCGGATACCTCCATCCTTAACGCCTCTTCTGCTTCCTATCACGCCGCTTGAGGCACCTCTGCTGTGGGTAAGACATAGGACTGGGTGTCGGTGGTGCTGCCAGTCTCTTGAGCAGACTGCGGACTTAGACTAAAGTTAAACTCTTAAAGTTTGTTTCTGCCGATATCAAGCAGGAACCCTTGTCTGTATGTGTGTTTCAATATGTAAACACACGACAGACATACAAAAACACGGCGACTTACGTGACAAAAAACACGAAAACGTCCCTTTCTCTGGAAAGAGAGAAGTCACAGCATGTGCACGCACCGCCATCTTGCAACAACATCCCTTCTTTTCATGTTTATTCTTAGGTTAATATTAACGTTTCTACTCCATACTTTGTGCCTTTCAGAACCTTCTACAACGTAGCACCAGAAAGAAATCAAATATGCTGCTTTCTTGTTTATCTTTAAAATATAGAGGAGCAAAAAACAACATTTGCACTCCCCTCTGAATAACCAGTCAATAAAGGGTAGATAGGAGCTGACATTCTCTGCCAGCATAAAGATCACAAGATCATCGATCAGATATACAAAACCCGTTCTGGAGTCTGCCTGTACAAGGCAACTGTAGGTAGTTTTTTATTCATCTGTTAGTTACCCTGTTCTTCAATAGTCAGGACCCCCACAGGCCCACCACAAAGCAGGTATTATTTGAGTGGCGCAGAGACACTGACTGGTAGTGTGTTAGTGTGTGTTGTGCTAGTCTGAGTGGTTCAGACACAGCAGTGCTGCTGGAGTGTTTAAACACCTCAGTGTCACTGCTGGACTGAGACCACCAACCAAAACTATCCAGCCAACAGTGTCCTGTGGTCAAAGTCCTGTGAGTCAAACTCTGCAGCAGTAGAAGAGGTATCATCTCTGACTGCACATCTACAAAGGTAAACCAGCAAGGTAGGAGTGTCAGTGAGTGGACACGGTGTTTAAACACTCCAGCAGCACTGCTGTGTCAGATCCACTCACCAGCACAACACACAGTAACACACCACCACCACATCACTGAAGGCGAGAATGATCCACCACCCACATAATACGTGCTCTGCGGTGGTCCTGTGGCCAAAGAGCAGGGTAAAAGAGGCCAACAAAGTATAGATGGCCTACAGTCTGCAATTGTAGAACTGCAAAGGGCATCTACAGGGGTTGGACAATGAAACTGAAACACCTGGTTTTAGACCACAATCATTTATTAGTATGGTGTAGGGCCTCCTTTTGCGGCCAATACAGCGTCATTTGGGCAGCTGGGTTTTTTTTTGTTTTTATATACAATCCGGGTTAGCACCCGAACATCCCTTTCAGACAGCTTCCTCTTGCGTCCACAGTTAATCCAGTTGGATGTGGTTCGTCCTTCTTGGTGGTATGCTGACATTACCCTGGATACCGTGGCTCTTGATACATCACAAAGACTTGCTGTCTTGGTCACAGATGCGCCAGCAAGACGTGCACCAACAATTAGTCTCTTTTGAACTCTGGTATGTCACCCATAATGTTGTGTGCATTGCAGTATTTTGAGCAGAACTGTGCTCTTACCTGCTAACTGAACCTTCACACTCTGCTCTTACCGGTGCAATGTGCAATTAATGAAGATTGGCCACCAGGCTGGTCCAATTTAGCCAAGAAACCTCCAACACTAAAATGACAGGTGTTTCAGTTTCATTGTCCAACCCCTGTATATACACCATATATTGTAAGTTGGTCAGAAAAATACAGGCAAAAAAAAAAATATATAAAAAATTTTCTTACAGGTCAAAAGTCAAAAGCAGAAATACAGAAGCAATTAAATTAAATTAGCAGTATATTAATTTAGGAATTCCATCTTATCTTACAGTTTTAAAGATTAAAAGGGAGGGGTGTTGTGTCTGCAGTGTCTTTATTTTTTTTCAAATGCAGAGTTAGAAGAAACCCCATGTGTAAAAGCACAGTTCTGCACTGTTATGTAGATACATATAAAGTTATTATTCTTGATATACTGAACAAAATAACAGACAGTAAAACAGACACTGTTGGGGGTGTTCTAAAATTAGGACAGTATTAAGGAAGTAGAGTTTAATTAAGGATTTTTCTACACTGTGTTCTTATCTAGAGTTGATGGAAGAGATTATGAATTTAGGAACTTCGTTCTGTAGTTGTTCTGTAATAGCTTCAGTCTGGAATTCAGTCCTAAATGAAGTTCCCATGGTGACTAAACAGATAAGATTTCAGAGTTAACTTGTCTTTGGGCCCCCCGGCCATGCATAGATTTGTTCATTTCCACTGGAAGCACACCTGCTTTCATTTAATGAAGGCTTGTTAAACCAAGTATTGGATGATAACTATAGTTAATACCGGGATGCCACGAATAGAGGCTTGAAAATGTTTAAGCAAAATCACTGAACATTATACTTTAATGTATTTAAACTAAAATTAGCGTTTCCTTAACAAATAAATCCTTACTGCCCAATTACATCAAGTTTCAAAAATGTAATTTACATTCATGTTCAAAAAAAATTGTTGGGCGCAGAAGGAATCAACCGACAGGAATGAAACTTGGTGGGTGGGTTTAACATTGTGAGACATGCCAATGATTCAAGTTTCACACTCAGCCACGCATGTGATATAAGCAAGGATGGTCCTTATCGCTGTACCTGACTGACACAACATCCACGATTGCTGACATTCAGTGAGTAGTAATGTCCTCTATGAGTCATGTTGTTAGTGCCAGCACAATTGGCAGACAACAGGACTACATGCATTCCGACCATTACGACATCTGTCCTTAACACCACGTCAAAGCCAACAAAGATTGCAATGGTGACATGCCAGACTGTCATGGAGTGACTCAGAATGGCATCTTCAGTGACGAGTCCATCTTTTTTGGAATGAATCCATGTGTGGAGGCACCGTTGTCAGTGTCATATGTCCAGAAGGCCTGGTGTCACTCCACCTCCACCCTTACTGCAAAATGTGCAGGAACTTCTTATCGTCATTTATTGTTCCTGGTAACCTTTCTTTTCGTTCCGAATAGGATTGTAATCTGATACTTCCTTTTGGGTGCAACTATTTTTTTGATTATGAGCGTATTTGGTTTACCTTTTACCATGTACTTCATGACAAACTCTAAATCTGATGTTTCTCAGTGCAGGCAAATGGATTTTCTATCTCTGTGCTGTGGGTATTGCGAGTAACAGGAATATTGACCAGACAAAACCGCTAAAACCACTGTCCTGCACATGTCCAATGCCAACAGTGGCAGTGAAATCGGAATCTGCTTAAACATTGTCCTGTTTCACCAGCAAGTAACATCAAACACCACAGTGGTTTGAAATGTCCATCTTTTTGCTCTTCATCTGCTCCAGCAGTCAAAGATCTAAAAAAGAGATGGGGTGTTGCAAACATTTGGATCTCACGAGGCCAGACTGCTCCCCCAGTCTCTCTCCTACAGCCCGTCTAACACAACTTAACATTCAGTTCCTCACTGTGCCCCAATTTAAAATCCATTATGCAAACCATGCCTGCTTCATTCACTCAGGCACACAGTCGGGTCAGAGAATATTTGATTTCAGGGCAAATCAATGAGAAACCTAGTCTGTTCAGTGCAACTGATATAATTTTCAATGAATTCTAATTTAATCAAACAGGATGATACACACAGAGAGTGAAGTAATTCCTCTCTGATATATACAATTATTTGGGCGGCAACAATATTTCGAAGCAACTATGATTATGAATTTTTAATAGTGGAAAAAGTGCAGTGTTTCAGACCAAAAGCTTGTGCATTGGAATGTTGCCCTTCATTGCATCACTGCTGTTTCTTAGGGCAATAATCAAGAACAAATTCCCAGGCAATACCTACGGTTCATGGCAGACCTGTGTGAGCTGAATTTAGTGCCATGGTACCACATCACTGCACATGAGAGGCTAAAGTTATTTCAGGGAGGCCAGACATCAGTTTAGGCCAAAATTCCAAGAATTTAGTCCAATGCAATTCCAGGTTGCCAAAAGCCTTTTTTTAATAAGAGATGTGTACTTCCAGTGTAAAAGGACAGAAATAAAAAAAAGCAAAACAAAAACAATATCAACATAAAAAAACATTTTAAAAAATGTTATTTATAATGCTACACTATGATTTAATGCAAATGATCAATTTCAAACAGCAGTCATAAATATACTCACTGGCCAAAGAAATAAAGCACCAAGGAGCTGCCTGAATTTAATGAAACTCTATACATGTGTATGCCATGGTGATATATTTGGGTGATTTGAATATTAGAGCAAAAGGATAACTTGACTGAAGAACACTGTACAATTGAAAGTAGTCTCTAGTAGACTGTTGGGCCACCTCTATCCAGGATACAAGATAAGATATGGATGGGCTATGGATATACAGGTTCCATATGGCATCCTGCAGCACATTTGCCCATAGACATTGCAGCTGGGCTTGTAGATCCTGTGTGCTCAAAGATTGTCAAAGCTGGCATCTTGGCTAGTTCCATAAATGCTCAATTGGGGATAAATCTTGTGACCGGGCAGGCCAAGGGTGGCCAGAGGATGTCCTGCACATACCTCTGAGATGTTGGTGTCCCTCATATCACTATTAGGAGGGATTGACTGTCATATCAAATGGCTCCCCAGATCATCACACCAGCAGGAGGGGCAATGTGTCACTCCCCAAAGCAACGGCAGGGCTGAAATGTTCACTGCCAGGCCTCCACAGAATCTGGATTCGATATTATATGGTTCCAGTCCGTAGTGGTCCAGGTCTCTTGCTCACAACACCACTGCAAACAAAGGATATGGTGGATGGCTGTCAATGGCCGGACACATAATGGACACTGTGACACTAATTTTCCTTCTGCTAAGAACGGCCTTGCCTAGGCAGTGCCTGGGTGGTATGGTGCACTTTCTTTTGCTGTTCCACTTTAGTTCTCAGAAAGTTGTGACAGTGCTAAAACAACATAGTGATATGTTGTCTGTATGATGTCACAACCTGGTAGAATCCTTTGCATGTTCCAATACTTCTGCCTTCATAGAAATTGTTATGTTGCCAGTAGAGTCATAATACCATATGACAACATTACTTAACAGTGGGGTCATGGCAACGAGCTTGAAACATTGTAAACCGCACCACCTTTTGACATTGTTGTAGCAAAGAAAGTAGATAACATTTTGACAATACTATGTGTTTACTGGGGTATTTTGTCCAGGAAAGGTACATTTTTAAATGAACCTCAGGTACAGGGTGTACCAAGGCGTTGATTATTTATGCATATAGCATTTTTCATTTAGTAACTTCTGTCACAGAATGTTTATAGAATGAAACAAATTTCACATTAAATTCATTTCTTTTGATGGTCTTTGGGATCTTTTAAAGTAAATAATGGCACAGTTCAAAATACCACAGCGTTATTTTTTGTAATCCAAATGGGATTGAATACTTTTTCAGGTCACTGTATAACAACTGTACTTTATTGAATTTCACTAAAGACTAAAGTAACTAAGCAACTTAAAATACATAAATGATCATTTGCGTATCTAATGAGTGAGCTTAGGAAAAGCTATTTTGAGTAAAGTAAGCACAGAACATCAAATTACATTAATTAACTTTTGTAATAAAACGAACGAAGATGAAAGGGAAAATGAAGATGGAACATACAGTATGCTTGTTATCTGTCCTGATACTCATCACCTGACTATACTGTTTATGTTTTATACTGATAGTTACACAAACACTTTTTCAGAAGAAGTTGAGCTCTTATGATCTTCCTCAGAGGTAAAAATAAGTGCGATGTTGGGAAGGATGGAGGTGTTTGTGCATGTTTTTTTTTGGTTGCTCTGGATAAAAGTGTTGTCCCAACAACTAACTATGAATGTAAATGTGATGTCTTGCGAGTGTATTTACATAACTGAATTTCCTCTAGAAGCACTTTCACACCTACCTCTTATAAAAATACCGCTTTCTGATATCACTCATTAAAAAAGCCACACGCTTGGGCTATGACAGCTAGGCATATATGTGCAGACGCTGTTGCCAGCCTGCGTGGTGGGTTGCTGTAGCAGAAGTGAAGTATTTAATAATTTAGAGTGTTCCAACAAGGATGTTATCCTTAGAGTTTGATTCCGTTCTTGTCTCCAGTGAAGGATGGAAAGTTGTCAGATTTCTCTCACGGTCTGTATAACCTGTAATGGTTTCTCAATCAGCAGGAGAGATGGCTGAGGCCGATAGGTAGACAATAGGCAATCAAAAAGATCACTGTGTCACATCCTCAAGGGCTAACACAAACTCACACTCAGACAAGGATATCTGATTTTAAGCCTTTTCTTCTACTTTTGTCACAGTAATTTAACTTTAAGTCTTTTATGTTCACCCAAACACCAAGCAGCTCTCCTATCCTGCAGAACACTGAACATGGACAAGGTTGGCAAACATGTACTGCGTCTATATCAGTGCCATTCAGGCTAGCTACAACACAGAAATTGCCAGTCCTGTCATCCCCATTGCTGTCACCTAGATGCTGCTCTCGCTGATGCAGTTTTGACGGGTTTCCATGGCTACAGTGCTGATTACATGCTCCTTGATTACCCCTTGCTGCTTAGTTGTGCTCTCCAAATAAACCTGACTAAAATAATAAGGATATACTTGACCAAGCCATCATAATAGAAAATCATCTTAAGGAAGCCCATAAAAAGGGTTTTAGAATGATGCTCTAATACATTACTAGCCGCACAACAGAAACTCTGCAGACGTTTGATGGCTAGGTTATATTCAAGCCTCAAAGCACTGAACAGATCTGAACTCCTTCTATGCAAACATACAAGTGGTGACCTTTTGGCAGCTCCTATTTGCATCCATTTGTAACGATCTGTCAGACGCAAAAGAAAAATCCCTTTCTGCATGCTTTCTGTTTCTAGACGCTAATGTTCTCATATGTTACATTTTCAACATCTCTGTATTTGAATCCAACATTCACAGTTCTGTTTGACTCATCGTTGAACTCAAATAGGCAGGTTTACCAGAGGTTTGTCTCATTGCAGATCCTATTTGCCCTAGAATAGCAAAGGGGTGATCGCTGCTTATCGCAAATGTATGTATGCCCTAAACATAATCCTAAAATTATCCTAGGGATAGAGAGGGTAACTTTTGATCAGTTCTGCACATTCACTTGAAAAAATATCAGCCCATTACTACATACAGAACAGCTCCGGGATGCTTCTTCACATGAGTCACTTCCTCCACATCCTTCTACAACATTTTACAGGAGGTATATTTTGCGTAGACTTGGCCATTCCAAAGCATAATCTTTATTCGTTTAATTATTATTATTTTTTTGGCAGAACAACTTGCACACTTAAGGTCGTCTTGCTGCATGACCCACATTCTATCTTGAGACTCAGTCTACAGATGTCCTGACATTTTCCTTTAGAATTTATGGCTTCCACCAAACAAGCCGTCAACCAGATGCAGCTAAAGAGGCCCATGCAATGATGCTACCACCATCGTGTGTTGTCCTTTCTCCAGACATATTGGTTGTCACTGAAACCCAAACGTACTAGTCTCATACATACACAAAACATTTTTCCAATGACCTTCAGCTTGTTTACATGATCTTTAGCCAACTGTCCATGGATAACAAAGTTCTTTTAATACAGGGTTCTCCTGATGCTGGACACATGAACATTAACAGTAGTCAATGTAAGAGAGGCCATTAGATGCTAAGAAGTTACACTGGGTTCTTTTGGGATCTCCCAGTATGTTACAAACCTTGCTCTTGGAAGTGATCTTTGTTGGTGAACTACTGCTGGGGTGCCTAATAATGGTCTTGAATTTCATCCATATGTACACAATCTGTCTGACTGTGAATTGGTGGTGTTTCGATTCGAATACGTTTGTAACCCCTTCCAGGCTGAGGAGCATCATCGACTCCTCCTTTAAGGTTCTCAGAAATCTCATTAGTTTGTGTCATGATACACGTCCACAAACGTGTTTTGAAGTTCTAACTTTGATAGATCCATGTTCTTTAAATATAACAGAGCACTTGAGACATGGGCCCAGCAAGCTGTGTAAAAATAACATTCTACAACTTCAGCTTTAAGCAAGCTAAAGGAATTCACTCTGGGTGGGCGGCTGGGGACAGTCAGGGCAGTCAGAACTAAATGGGGATTTTACAGTTTTTCACAGTTTCTTTATGCTGTTAGCACAGAACTCAAATTCAGCTCCACCCACCAGCCCAATGTGTGTTTCAAAACAGAAGTATTATTATTTTATATTAATGTAATGAATCACTATTTAAAGCAGAATTATAGAAAATTAAAGATCATTTTTCTCCTACTTGCCACAAATAGGCTTACAAAAAACATGTGAACCAAACGGGTTTATATTACGCTGGTCATATGTTAACTAGGAAGTTGCACAAAGCTGGTAATTTGGTCACCGCTTTTGGCATAAGCTGACAGCAGACTGTTACTTGAATAAAATCTGCCCCAAGTCATCTTCTTCGCTCTCTGTGTGCACCTCTTTCTGTTTTGGTTTAATGAACCTATATGTGAGGCATCCTTCAAAAACAAGATCATCAACTCATGCATTATACACAAGATACAGGAGATGCAAACTACAGAAAGCAAAGCAGAGCAAGGTCATTCAGGATCACTACACACACACACACACACACACACAGCAGGAAAGTCTTTTTTTCATTTTATTTTTAGGACTTTTTAAATGCCCACATTCAGTAATCTTTTTTTTGCAGTAAGTCAAATTTCTTCTGTGAAGCTCTGTCACCATCTGTTCATTGTTTACAGTTTGCTTGTAGTTTTTTTAAAGAGATAAATATGACAGTACAGCACATAATTAAACCAGATGTTATAGAACCATCTAATTAAAACATTAAATTGCACAAAGATGTCACAACAAATGATGTGCATCTTAAAAATAAGCAAACCACACTTTGGGGTTATGTTAAGGGTAATAGTGGGTCAACATCATTGTTGTTGTTTTTGGTATTAAACATGGACACTTTAGAAAAGGTGACAAAGCTAGCTGCCACAGTTGACTGTTTCAGAAACAATGGTTAATAAAGCTAGTCTAATTAATGTCTTTAAAGATTTTACAGGATAGACCATTTTTATTGTTATTCCATAAGCCAAAGGAAAGGACAGATTGCACACAAAGTAGTGGAGTAAAATTAGACTTACAGGGGTTGGACAATGAAACTGAAACACCTGTCATTTTAGTGTGGGAGGTCTCATGGCTAAATTGGACCAGCCTGGTGGCCAATCTTCATTAATTGCACATTGCACCAGTAAGAGCAGAGTGTGAAGGTTCAGTTAGCAGGTAAGAGCACAGTTCTGCTCAAAACATTCCAATGCACACAACATTATGGGTGACATACCAGAGTTCAAAAGAGGACAAATTGTTGGTGCACGTCTTGCTGGCGCATCTGTGACCAAGACAGCAAGTCTTTGTGATGTATCAAGAGCCACGGTATCCAGGGTAATGTCAGCATACCACCAAGAAGGACGAACCTCCACCAGCATCACGTAGTGACCTGGCCACTATCCTGCAAGAAGAATGGCTTAAAATCCCTCTGACCACTGTGCAGGACGCAGTATATGTCATTCCCAAGGTGGTGTATTGGCCGCAAAAGGAGACCCTACACCATACTAATAAATGATTGTGGTCTAAAACCAGGTGTTTCAGTTTCATTGTCCAACCCCTGTAGATATGTAGTGTTAAAAGCCCCACAGAATGGAAATACTTCAGTAAGGATTCACCAAAACACTGCTTAAGAACAGAAACTGTATTCACTTTGCTACTGTCACAACCATTAAGCAATTCATTTTTTAGTAGATACTTCTAAAGGAGATTAGATATGAGATTAGACATAATGTCATAGTAATTAGGTAGTAGATCATATAGTATCCATAAGGAAGGACACAGTCAAAAAACAAGTGAAAAAATAGGAGCTTTCGAAACAAGACATGAAAAATATTTCAAGATTTAGAGAATGGGACTGCAAATAAACCACGCAAAACAATTTTCAGCATTTAAATCTTTTTTTTTGTTTGTTTGTTTGAGATAGGACAAAATCAAGCTCCATTCATGCATCAGCTCTAAAAAAGCTTGTTACTGATAAGATGAAATGTGCAAAACGTACAAATCAAACAAAGAAATCTCAGATGTTCTCTAAATAATGGATCAACCGCCTGTTAGAAATTCAGATCTTCAGGAAGATTCAGGAGTCAGGAGATTCAGGGTTGAGTTTATTTGACCATACAAAGATCTTTGGGTTAGATTGGTCGATCAGCAGTCTAATCTAGTGCAGTCTAGTCTAGTCTGCAACAGTCTTATTCACGTGCATGCAGAATCATAATCAAAGGAGCTGGGTGACCACTACTTTCTGCAAAGGTGGTGTGACAATGCCATCACTCTTTCCCACAACAAAAGACCGTCTGCTAGATCTTCACAATAATCATAGTTAAGACCATATGAAAGTAGTATATATATAATTAATATATGTTGATGTTGTTTTCTTACACACCCCAAAGCCAATTTATCAGTGTTACTGAGCAAAAGTGTTTCATTTATTCATTGAAGCTTCTGTGTAATTTTTTATACATTCTTTTCTTCTTTTTGTCTGATGCTAAAAAACAACTTGTACTTATTAATAGCCATTTTAACTGGAAAAGAAATAATGAAGAGTGGTCTTCTTCATTTTTTCACAGCGGTGTGATTACCCATCCCTGTTTTTTGTTTGTTTTTGGATGTTTTTTCAGTACTAAACTATGTAATAAACATCCGCTAAGCACGATTAATCCTCTTAGCTCTTTAAATGTCAAATGATTGCTGATAAAATAAACACTGGATACTCAAAATGCAGAAATGCTTCACCATGTCTCTCCACACTGAGGCCATTGTTTTTTTACTATAGAGCTTTTTCCCTTTAATGAATGTCAAAGTTAAAAGTCAACTACACCATCCTGGCTCTGTGTGAATTTGACAGCTCAAACACAATGTAATTGCATTTTGTTGTTGAAGTACAAAATCATCGGGCCTCATTTATACTGCATGAGCTCTAAAAGTGGACCTGGCACTGAATTCTGAATGATCTGGACCTATATTAAAAATGTAATATGCCTTCTAATTTGGCCTTGAGCCATATTAGAGTAAATGAATGAGCGAATCAATGTTAAGGCAATTTCAGATAAAAGATGTTTGCTCAGACTTGACCATCTCTGTCTTCATTTGAACGTCAGTCAAACATCTATCATTCTGGGTGAGGACAGACATTCGTGTCACGCAAAGCGAGCATTAAAATCGAATGTACATCATATCCCCCCAAGCTGAACCCACCACTGATGGTGTTCCACATATTGCTATTATCAGAGATTCATTAGTCTCTTTTAGAGAGGTCCTGATATATAGAGTTTTTTTTCTGCTCTCAGTTAGGGATGTGTGCTATATTAACACAGACGGCATCATTAGTTAAGTTAGGTTAGAATGATCTCATTGAGAGATCGCATTGTACTACATATTTCACTTAACATTAGCCAAAAAGTAGTATCGCAGACCAGTGACCTTTGAAACAGCAAAAAGTTTTGTTTGCTAATGTGAAATCCAAATCAAAGTAATACATGAGCAAAAGTGTGCGGTGTATCTTGGTAGGCTGTTATTGTTTCATTTGTTTGAGAATATCACAGAATATTGTTCACATTAATATTCATCCATGTCCTTTCATCCACCATCCGTTCCATAGTTGCAGTGGTACAGTGGGCTCAGACACCTCCCTTAAACAACGCGAGTAAATGGGGACAGGGTGATATAGTAGTTGTCTGTCTTAGAAAGTAGACATTTCATTCATCTGGGAAATTGCTGTGCCGTGGCATGTAAATGAAGTCAGTTTAAGACATTCCAGGGTCACAGCACACTGGCATTTGGACAAGTCTTACTGCAGCATTATCCATGGCTGGGTCCAGAGACGGATGACTCACATGTTCTTTCAATATTTATCATTCAAAGACAGAGCAGCATTTCTAGCACACGGGCTAAGCTAGAGGGAGGCTAAATATTGTGGGAGCTTGTGCTTGTAGCCTGGGCTTAAGAGAGAGTAGCATGTAGAAATGCGTGAAGAAAGAAACCCTTGAGAGAGACAGCTAAAACCATACCATTAATTGCACAGCTAATGATGCTTTAACAATAAATAAGCAATGCAGTGTCTTAAACCTCAGACGCATAATTTAGTTTAGCAGTTTGGCTTGTATTTTGGCTTTTATGTTTAACTAACAATTCATATATAAGATCAAAATTTACCCCAAAAAATCTTACATCGGAAATCCACAAAAGTCAAAGCACGCCTCCAGCCGCAACGGCTGTAGCCAAATGTTGAACACAGTGATGGATATATAATGATATAGACAGCTTGGGGGAGTCTTATGGGAGCCATTAGTTCTGACGACTGCTCTGCATGGTAATATGATGGCTAGAGAATATGCAGCCAATTTACAGAACCAGGTGCAGGTCTTATGGTAACTCTGTTCCCTCATGATGTTCCCATATTCCAAGATGATACCTCCCCCCATACACACTGCTAGAAAGAAATTTAGATCTGATTTAATGAACATGAGGATGAAATGCTTTTCACAGTCTCCCCAGACACCAGATCTGAACATTAACCTTGAAAAGTTGTAAAGCATAAGATATGAAGTGGATTAAGTTCTGTTTTATTCATTAAGAACATTTCATCTTCAGCGATGTTCCACTTCATGTGTTTCACATTTCAAAAAGGACTTAAGCACTTCTGAAAGCAATTAATGATCGCGCTACTTATTAATGGAGCAAGTAACTGAATTTGCCAGTGAACGGAAAAGTACGGTCATATGGTCCTACCAGTAGTGTCAAAAATCCCAGTCTACAGGAAATTCTCCTTAGAACTGTGCCAGAGAAGACGTCCATCAAATCTGGCCTAACTGCACAATTCTTTGATGCAAGAGTGGCTGAACAGTGATGCCGCCTACATCCACCTCTATCCACCTCTTTGCTGGACCACTGCTCCTTTAAATACCTGATCATGCTAGGTGGGCAGGTGTTTGTTAATTACCCACTGTTGTCTTAATTTGTTAACATGTACAAGGTGTGGCCTTAAATGTCAGATGATATCCATCACTGTAGAATCACCTTCTTGGAGGACCTTGATAATTCCTTCCCAGCAAATCACAACCGCAAAGGGCATTACTGAAAAATTAGCACTGTTGCAAAACACTGATACGATCATGCCATAAACATGACATGGCAGGTTCATATGATGGCATATGTTGTCATGGCAGACCAGTGTAATGTAGTAAAAGTAATTCTTGAGACAAATGCTATATTGCCTGATGTCATGACAGCTTATGTCTCATGCTAATATTTGTAAGTGTGCCATCAAACATTACAGCAAGTGTAATGACAAATGAAGTAAATGGTAACATGACACTTGAATATTACTAAACCAAGTTATGATAGCTCTTGATATCTGCCATGACAAGTTTATGTCAATAATGTGTTAGCCAGGAATGTATATGCATTAGATAAATAGTTTTGTGGTGCTCGTTGATTGTAACATCCACAGTAGGATCTGAACCTGATTTTAAGCTTTAGCAGTAACCTGCAGTACCAGTTGTTGAGCAAATCTGTAGTCGGCTGAATGAATCTGACATTGCTCACAAAGGACCAAATGGAATTGTTCCTTTAGCACTCATTGTTGCTAAGAAATGTTTTAGAATGGGTCTGACTATGTAGGCTTAAAGGTTAAGCAGGACTTTCTGCTGTTAGACAAGCAATGAGTTAATCATCTGGAACATTTCCCTTCAAGAGCCCTCCAGAGTGGCCACAATGGAGGCAGCAAAGTCCCCTTTATCAGGACTGTAACCAAGATAAAAAGACAAGGGTGCTGTAGAGATTAGCTCTGTAGGATATGCTATCTGATAGTTGTTAGTTAGCTGTTTTAACCATTTACCTGAACATTAGGCTGCTATTCTTACTAACTGCACTGTACACTATTATATATACATCTACTGTTTACAACCACACACTTAACTGCACACATGGCTACCTCAGCATACTGTATTTTCCAATATGTACACTTAACACTAAAATGTATTTCTACTGCATATGCTAACTGCTGTTTACACCTGAACATCCTGATGAACAGTTACTGCTCCTGCATACATATCTGATTATGCACATATTGTTTTGTGTCGCTACACTGGAGAAGTATCCCAGTAGTTATTGATATGAAAAGGCAGCATTATGACAATGCAGCTGAAATGAATTGAAAGAGACTTCCTTGTTTTAACTTTACAAGTGTGGACAAAATATAATGATTCAATAACATGATTCAGTTGCATTGCACTGCACTGTCACTAGACCCAGGAACCCACCATGAAGAGGTAATTACATATATTGCCTGTCTTGTTAATATCCTGGATGGAATTGAAGATGAGCTGAGAATTAAAATGTTAGATACAATTGCTACCCTGGAACAGCTGGCCAAACTGTGTGAACACATCTGAGGATATCAGATATCAAGTCAGATAAGCATGAACATTTTTAGTTTTGTAGTGAGAGAACACTCACTACAAGGTTTAAATGGGTAGCTGAACAACAGTAGCAGATTCTAAAGAAGAAGTTCAAATATGTTCAGTGAGGCACAGCTATAGCTAAACTGCTATGCCATACAATTGGAGAGGAAAGACAGGGAAGCTTTGTAGCTATGCTCAAGAAAATGATTAGCTGTCAGTGACTTAAGGGTTTGGCATGGTATTCTTCAAGTCTACTTGACATTTAGGAGTTCTTACAAATTAGTGTACTTCTTTTTCGGAAAGATTGCCCTGGAGGTCCACGGCAGTTTTTCATGTTTCCTTACATGTTCCCTGAGGTCAGTACAGGAAAGGTTATTCACTCCAAATTAGGCAGATCCACTCATAGCCTTTTTCAACCAAAACAATCCTGTTTTTAAATGGTTCCATTCAGGCTTTGTAGAGCCTTGATGCTATCCAGGGAACCAGCTTACGTTTGCTTCAGCTTTTACTGAAACCAAGGAACATCAAAGGATACGTCATCAATGTCACCAAATAGCGCTGCACAACAGTAGTAAACAGTAGTAACAAAATGGCGGACAGTATTTATTTATTTATTTATTTATTTATTTATTTATAGATTGGATCTGTGATTGTTTGTGCTGTAATTACTGATGTTTGTTTATATCCAGAAAACAAGTACGGATCAACCACTTGTGATAAGAAGACATAGAAGAGTTTATTCAGCAGACCACTGGGTGAAGCCATTGTTTCTTTTTTTCCCTTAACAATTGACATGCCCACTGATATTGCTTTATGCTGAAGAACCTACTATTCTTTGGTTCCAGGTGGAAACAAACTTTTCAGGTTCTGAATCACCCAAATAACACTATTCACTGATAAACAAGAGTAAAAAAAGTGGAGTACAAAGTATTCAGACAAGCGGATGGATTAAAGTCTGTAATTGTAGAACAACAAAGTTTGCCTATATCGTCAGAGATAAAATTTAAATGAAAAAAAAAAGCTGGGTGCGGTATTATGCCCTGGCTAGGGTCCTTGACAGCTTGCTGGTTTTTTACTTTGTGTAATTTTCTTTAACTTGATCTTCATTGGGCTAAATGTGCTGCTTGTCAAGAGTGAACTCATGATTTATTGAGAAATGTTACATAGGTTATTCTCTCTTAATCTGTGTACTTGTTAATGTGGGGCTAATCTTGCTATATGTATATGTATATGCATTTATAGCAGTGACATGCTGTTATTAGTATGGTGTCTCCATGGTGCTACATAGGCATTGTGTAACCTGCAGTGATATTCACTGACCACCCAAAATGGTAGCCACGTTGTGGCCCTCTAAACATTTGTGCTCAGGAATCCCAGAGTGATCTGGGCCTGCTCATATAGGAGTGAGTGGTTCTTTTAGCCAAAGAAATAACTATTGAGAAGGATGCTTTGCTGCCAAGGCAACATTGTTTCAATGAAAGCAACCAATCAAAGCTGTGCCGTTTAGTTCCCACAGTGAAATTTTATTGGATCTTGACGTCACTGCAAAATTCAGGACAGCTGGATTTCAGATTTAAATCCATGGGGTTGCAAGGACAACTGTCAAACTACAGAAAGAAAATACATCAAAACCCGTCTGCCGGCTTCGCTGCAGTTATGTTATTGTACGTTTATCCACAGTGGCATTCATTTTCTCTGCCCTGTTCCTCTTTTTGTTTGTGTTTATTGTTTACCAAGCTGTCTAAAATGCAACTAAGTGCTGATCACAATGTTGTTGCTCAGTATCTCATACGTTTTATGCAGTATTTTATCAATTCATTCAGTCATTTTCTCTAATTTCTCTCCATCAAATCAGCATTATGCGCCCTCAGTGTGAAACCCAACAGCTAAAAATAAGGTAATGTTTTCAGCTTAGCTTCTAGGGAAATGCCAGCCAGGCAGAATAGAAATTGATTGTAGCCTAGTTGAAAAGGTCGCATTAATATTTAATAAGAGGTTAAGTAGTTTAAGAAGAAAAAAGACGAAATGTCACACACAATGCAGGTTGGAGAGTAAGGCAATTCCACAGCTTTCAAACAGCCTTCATGAAACTGCATACATACAAAGCGATTCTGCTAAACATAAGTGCAGCCAGACGGGGAAATGATAAAAAAGCATGCATTTACTTCAACACAGGACAATAAAGTAACTAACTGGGGTATTACATTTTGACATATTTAACACTAAATAAATCCAGATTTCCAATAAGCCTATGATTTTCACCATTTACTGAAAACATGTGGCAGCATATATCATAGAAGGGAGTGACATATGAATAACATAGCATGAAGCAGGAGGTGTAACAGGACAAAAGAGGAAGAACTTAAACATTACTGCTTAGAAGGAACCTTTGATAAAACCAGGCAAGCTGTTATTACCTACAGTACTACTTGAAAGTTCATTTTTTTCAAGTTGAAGTCATAACAATAGATAAAAAGAACTCAGTAGAACGAATAGCACAAATCATTATATAGTCTTTAACTCTACACTATTTAAAGAATCTATCTGAGTTTTATTATCTCGGATGAGGTTTGCCACAAAACCACTACTCAGCAAATATCATTTCTGTATAAACCACATTTCCACATTTAAAGTTTCCAAAAGATCATCTGAATGAGCCAGAAGAAAGTTGAAAAATCTCTTTAATAAGAGATGCTATAAAACAATGAAGACTGCAATTCAGCATAAACTTACATCCCAACTTTAAAACACTGTGGCGGCAGTATCATGGTTTTGCTGCTTTACTGCTATAGGACCAGACAGCTTGCCTTTATTTGAAGTAGCTATTCAGAGTTCTGGATTAGATCAAGAGATTCTGAAGAATGTTTACAGCAAGAAATTATACATTTGGGAATGACTTAGTTAAAGTTCAAACCTTTATCCAATAGAGATGTTGAGGCCGAATCTAAAAGTATGGTGGATTCAAGTAAGTCCAAATCAGTGGCAATAGGAACTAGACTTAGGGTGAGTTTTAGTAATTTGTGGTTAAAAGGATCACACCAGCTACTGAAGGTAGAGGTTCACATACTTGTTAACGAAAGTTTCAGCAAACTACGATTGTGTAGGATCTACAGGGCCAGCTACAACATCTGTGGGCAAATATACAATAAACTTCCCCAATAAACTTCTCCTTTCGCTTTTGTATCGTAATTACTAACATATATAATATAAAGTATGAACCACAAGACAGACAAGCTTGACAGATAGATAGATAGATAGATAGATAGATAGATAGATAGATAGATAGATAGATAGATAGATAGATAGATAGATAGATAGATATACAGACAAGCTCAATAGATTAAAAATAAAAATAAAATACAATTTAAAAATATCATTTTCAAAGCTTGACATAGTTATCTGATGCATAGAAGGATCAGCTCTCTCTCACAATGTAGATTACAGTTATTTCTGATGACTCCTGGTCTGGAGTACCTCACAGGGGTCTGCACATTTGCTGAGCTATGGTGAATTATTCATGACTGTGCAATCCCTCATTCCTCCTGTGACAACTATCATGTCCATCAGAGAAGAAACCTAATGTCAGATTAGGGCTGTGTGCAGTCCCCAGAGCCCCTCAGCCAGCTTCCACTGCAGGCTATGTAATGTGCAGAGAGGGCTTAAAGAGGTCTGCACGACTCCTGCTGCCTTAGGACAGTAATCAATATCTTACATCACGCCATGGGAAAATATTGATTTCAGTCTCAAAAGCAAGAGATAACATGCAGGAGCACTAATTGTGTAATTTGCACTATGGGGATGTTTCAAATCATGAACTGGAAAATTGAGTCCACTGGGTTAGTGAAGCCATAGCATGAACTATAGTAGAGGCATTAAAAAAACAATAAACAATATTATTAAGGCCCTATTAGGGCAACAGAATGTGGTTGCTCTACCATGTGCGAGTGTTAAGACTGTCCTTTTCTCCTATTCCTAATGAACTTTGACCAAAACATCTGGCTGAATGCCGCATGAGCATCAACAATTCTGTATATAAGATGAGCAATACTTTCACACAGTAAACAAGGGCCTTGACATGACCCCACTGATCGAAATCCAAAGGGGTTTAATCAGGAGAACAACTCAATTGGACCCCTATGACCCATCCACTTTTGGAGAAACTAAACATCAATATAGTCTCTGACAACACGTTCATAATGAGGTGGGTTTGTGTCCAATGACTATCTGTGATTCTGTTCGTGGACGTCACAGTTCACAAAGAAATTTGCTTCATCACTGAACAGCTCCTGATAGGAAAAATTAGGCTCCATTTGTTGCTATGTTACCCAGTCTGCAAAATCTATCTGATGGCCTAGGTCATCCTCGGTAAAGTGTTGCAGCATCTGAATTTTGTAAGAGTGGCATTTACGGGTAGACTAAATTTGCTGAATTGAGGCATGGCCCACAGAACCTGTTTCTCTGTATTTGGCAAGAATTTTGGCATCTGCACTGTGGATAATGGGAGGCCTGTTGGGCGGCATTAGACAAAATCTTTTGTGATGACACCTGTACTTTGTCCATGATGATCTCTACACGTTCTGGTTGGGATAACATCAACCCTTATACATTGCCTGTAACATGAGAACGAATGTGGCATGAAGCACACTACTGTTTTACTAGAGAAACTCTCGAGCAGTTTAATGTGTCTTCTTCTAATCTAAATCTTCTAACCTAAAACAACTAAAGTTGAATCCAAAATGGGGATATTTAAGATGGCTGCCATTTTGGTGACATAACCTTACAGGTTTCCTCCTTCACCCATTAGTCCATTTTTAGAGTCAACATAGTCCCTCTTATTTGTTATAAAGTTTTGGTCCACTGTTCCCCGATGTTTACTACATTATGGTTTACTGTGATATCATTATAAAAAGAATTTCTGCCTTGTACGGACTTTAGCAGTAGTTTTGACCACATACATATACAGTCATTTTAATCATATACATCAGCACTATACATTTGATTGCATTTCAGCTGGTGAGACTGTACTGTACAATATTTTAGCAGCAGTTATTCAGTAGCCAACAGAGCAAAGAAAATGATAGAATGGAACAGATGGAACAATATAGTCTATTAATGTCAATACAGTCAGTCAAATTAGTCAACCAAAGTTTTTATAAGGGTTTGATCAGCCGCAAATATACTGAATGTGGCACTATACCTGGGCAATAATGGGCTGTGAATGCTTGAGTAATGACTAGGAGAGTGAGACGCTGTGGTGTGTTTTCTGAGCAGGGTGAAAAACTTTACTTTTTACTGCTAAGACGGCGCCGTCAAATTGACCCTGCATCGATGTTCTTACATAGTGTAACCATAGGTGGCATATCACCCAACATAAGGCATAGTTTAACAGGGCAATCAGTTTAATGACTTTCATTTCGATTATACTACTAATTCTGCTTTCTAACACAGTACCGTTTGATTTAATTGGATCTTTCTGCATCATTATGGCCTGCTTTGTCGGCACTGCCGCTTTTTTCACACCAGGAGACAACAGCTATAGTCCCTAGATGCAAATGCTACATGTAGAACAATCTCTAGGGCTTTTGCTGGCTCTCTCGTTATTGCATTAACAACACAATGGCACACAGCTAGCTAAGAAACTATGCAACCAATTATCCAGTATCGTTTGGCCGCCTTCAGCAGGAGGACGTTGTATATAGGCCCGGTAAGTCAATCAAGTCCTCTGTGGTTTACTCTATAATGAATGTTACTGCCTCTGAACTGAAGCTGATAGCCTACATAATAACTTGAAATCATTCATTTATTTTTTAAAATCTATTTATTAATTTATTTCAGAACTAACAAGCTGACCTGGAGGACTAAGGAATAACATCACTGTTCAAATACTTGGAAGGCATTGTATGCCACAAAGATATTTAAACCACAATCACTGAACACATGGAGAGAACGATGGCATCAGGGCCATTAGTTTTGAAAAAAGGGCCACCAAAGTCCCTGCACAGCTTCACAGTAACTGCATCTAATGGTGAGGTATTGAATCACCGCTGTTGCTCTTGAGACTGTGAGGAGCACTTACCAGCAGCAGCTTTATTTCCAGGAACTGAGAACTTACTGTTCCCGCTCAGAGAAGCTCAGTGTCAGGGGACTTAAAAATAAGTGTGATTAGTAGACTGGGATGAGATCTGTTTTTGCCCCACTGTAAAATTTCATGTCAGTGAGGAGTTCATGTTTGTGCCTAGATGTCCAGGATTAGTAAGGCACAGTAAGGCTGTCATATCACCCATAATGCTCTTAGAAGACATAAATTCACCATTTGCTTAAAAATGGTTGTACCTTTCATGCAGATGATTCAGAATTTTTTGGCAAATCAAATTAAGTGAATAAGAGGCTTTGTGGTTCCTTGCTATAATGAAAGGCTGATAATTATAACAGTAATATGTATTAATCTATTTGGTTACGTCCATAGCCAAGAGAAATATTCCTGACATGAGCTGGATAAATTGGTTTCACTTTTGATGAAAATGAGCCCTTGATTACCTGTAGGGTGATTAAGTTTGGAAAAATGGCATAAATGATCGAGGTAAATTACACAGGCCTGGAGGTGCTGTAAATAGCGCTGGGATTATGAATTCTGAAACGTGTAATCAACAATGACAAAGCAGCATTCACATAGCAATGACACATTACCCAAATGATCCTGTTTCAAAACAGTAGTGTGACATTAAACAAGATTAGAAAAAAAGGCGAACGTTTGGCCAAAATGAATGCACCTGATGCGCCTTTACAACACCATCAACTGAAGAAACAAAAATACTCATTACTCATAGCTTTTTTGAGACCGTCAGTGGTGAGTGGAAATATGTTTTAAAAAGATTCTGTACTGTGAGTCATATCAGGATTTCTGGAAGTGATAAACTTGTTGTTGTTTCTTTCTGTCACTTAAATAGGTTAAAAGTTTACTAGCCAGCTAAAACAACAGCATTAATGGTAGCACATTATAAAAATTATACATGTTCCTAATGCTCCCACAAGGCTGCCTTTAAACGATTAGCATAATGAGCTGTTGTGATAGCTTATCAAGAAAGGTCTATGAGTAACATTTTATATGCTTTGTAGTAATTCATATGCTTCAGAAGGAAATGGAAATAAGGAAGAATTGGCCATAGCATAACACAATTAGCATATATATCTCACAAAAGTTAGTATACCCCTCACACTTTTGTTAATATTTTATTTTATCTTTTCATGGGACAACACAGAAGATATAACACTTCTACAATGTATAGTCGTCAGTGAACCGCTTGTATAACAATGTAAATTTGCTGTGCCCTCAAAATAACTCAACACACAGCCATTAATGTCTAAACCGCTGGCAATGAAAGTAAGTACAGCCCTAAGTGAAAATGGCCAAAATGCTGAATATGCCATTTTCCTTCCCTGGTGTCATGTGACTTGTTAGTGTCATAAAGCCTCAGGTGTGAATGGGGAGCAGGTGTGTTGAATTTGGTGTTATCGCTCTCACACTCTCTCATACTAGTCACTGGAAATTCAACATGGAACTCTATGAGGATCTGAAAAAAGAAGTGTTGCTCTACATAAAGATGGCCTAGGCTATAAGAACACCCTGAAACTGAGCTACAGCACGGTGGCCAAGACCATACAACGGTTTAACAGGACAGGTTCCACTCAGAAAAGGCCTCGCCATGGTCGGCCAAAGAAGTTGAGCGCACTTGCTCAGCGTCATATCCAGAGGTTGTCATTTGAAAATAGAGATAGGAGTGCTGCCAGCATTGCAGCAAAGGTTAAAGGGGTGGGAGGTCAGCCTGTCAGTGCTCAGACCATATGCTGCACACTGTATCAAACTGGTCTGCATGGCTGCCATCCCTCTTCTAAAGATGATGCGCAAGAAAGCCAGCAAACAGTTTGCTGAAGACAAGCAGACTAAGGACAAGGATTACTGGAACCATGTCCTGTGGTCTGATGAGACCAAGATAAACTTATTTGGTTCAGATGGTGTCAAGCGTGTGTGGCGGCAACCAGGTGAGGAGTACAAAGACAAGTGTGGTGGTGGGCGTGTCTTGGTTTGGGGCTGCATGAGTGCTGCCTGCTATGGGGAGCAACAGTTCATTGAGGGAATAGTAAATGCCAACATACTGTGACATACTGAGAGCATGCGCATGATCCCCAATATTCCAACATGATAATGTCCCCAAACACACCTCCAAGACAACCACCGCCTTGCTAAAGAAACTGAGGGTAATAGTGCTGGGCTGGCCACGCATGTCTCCAGACCTAAAACCTATTGACCATCTGTAGGGCATCCCTAAATGGAAGGTGGAGGAGTGGAAGAAGATTCCAGTGGCAACCTGTGAAGCTCCATGGCCAAAAGAGTTAGGGCAGTTCTGGAAAATAATGGTGGCCACATAAAATATTGACACTTTGGGCACAGTTTTGTAATTTTCACTTAAGGGTGTACTCACTTTCGTTGCCAATGGTTTAGACGTTAATGGCTATGTGTCGAGTTATTTTGAGTGTACAGCAAATTTACACTGTTATACAAGCTGTACACTGACTACTTCACATTGTATCGAACTGTCATATCTTCAGTGTTGTCCCATGAAAGATATAATAATTGATGTAGTTTAAAACATAACAAAATGACCTAAAATGAACAGAATAACAGTTCTGACAGTGTGTAAAGGTGTTTGTGTCATGTTGCAGAGATACCTTCTGAAGTTTGTATGATAACCAGCTAATCCAATGACACCACTTTGTATTTAAAGTGTGAGTCCCTATTGCATCGAATCGAACACTTATATCATTTAACGAGAGCAGCCAAAGAAAGAAGATTAGCAAGAATCCAGGCCTGGCAGCAATCAACATTAGTGCTGCTTTCCACCGTTGGAGACACTCTTGGTGAGTAAGGAAATGAAGTGTGATGTTAAATCATTTTTTTCTAGACAGGTAAGTAAACGGATGTGTATGCTAGGATTGAGGATGTGTGCTTTTCCTTGTTTCTGTTGATTTGGAGTATGGAATTTGATAGGTTGTTTTATTGTACAGATTGCTCCTGTAACACAAAAGACTGAAATAACTTCCATATCTAATTCCATATTTCACTTGAACTTGGGCCACTAAATTAGCAATGAGATAAGAGCTCTCTATTTGGTAAACCAGGTAAACTGGATATGAAAATAATCTGCTAAACAAATATTTTACACCATACTAACATATCATCACTGCTGTCTGGGTAAGCAGGACTCCTCTCAGACATACTGGTCTGCTTATCTGAAAAAAGCTTTCAGCATCTCTCTTTGTAGGACATGTATTGTAAAAAGATACGTATACATGTACAAAATAATGTATTGCAAATTAAATAATAATAATAATAATAATAATAATAATAATAATAATATGTTTACATTATGAAATGGACATATTAGTGGTTTATTAGGGTATTATTTGAAATGCCAAGGAGTATATGATGCCTGTATATTGCTGTTCTAAGAACCAGGACATCAAGGAATGTCTGTTCACCTGCTATCAAACTCCACAAATTAGACTGCAGTGCTGCGTGCTTCTAATGTGAGTAAAGGCATGTTCTACCTGAACATGTGTAACTACATATCCACTTCATCATGCTAGTTGGTACCCTACTCCTCAACAAGGCCTGCCCTAAGTCTCAGCTTACTTGTACTTCATATGTTCTCACACATTCTCACACATTCTCTCACACACACACACACACACACACACACACACACACACATACATGCACACACACACACATACATGAACACGCACACCTAAACTTTAAATCAGTTCTACTCCTGATTTTTTACTAGGTCAGCAAGGCTTTCATCTTTGGTGATAAATGACCATCCACCCACCTCAAACGGGAGCCCTGTAGAAGAAGTAAGGTAACTGACTAATTTTTCAACACAAATGGAAGAGAAGAGAAGCTGTGGCATCATCTCAGAAACTACACTGCAGCAGCAGCAGCAGTCATATGTGCTTAATTAGCTTAATGACTCGTCATTATAATGCAGTGGAGTTTCTGCTAAATTTGTCATGGTTGTTTAAATATGTTAATAATGTTTGTCTTGGTTACAATTAAGTTATCACTTATGATGGGAAACTGTATAAACAGTGTGAAGGAACAGCTGGGAAACAACTGTGTGTAGAAACAGAAGTTGTGTGTTCACATGAGAGTGGGCGGAGAAAAGATAAGAGAAACAAAAAGCAGTTACAGTTTAAAAAAACATAAACAGCACTTACTAATCAAAGGAAAGCAATCAAAGCGCAGGTCCTTCTGAAACGAGCCTCCGACTCAGATCTGACTCAAACAAAACTACCTTCCACATGTACAATCCATATCCATAGGGCTGCTTTCCCTGTTCAGTATAAACAGGGCATACAGCAGGACGTATGGCCTAAATGACAGGATTTATGTACCCTTGTAGTTCAAACGTTACCTAACAGGAACAGCTGTGGAGCCAAGCTTTGTAGCAGATTGTCATTACTTCCATTCACATTCATACATTTCTAAAAACAGATGCCAGTCTTCACAGAGTACACAAACCTTGCACAAGCTGCAATGCAACCAGGCAGTCTCTGTAGGCCATTTAACAGCCCATCTCTGTGCCTGGGAGAATTGTGGGCTGTGGGGCAGTAGGACAAACAGGATTTCACTGTGCTCTCAGGTCCCGTTTCAGCATAATGACTATAAAGGAATAGCAAACAGTCCTGCTGAATGTCTGTGCCTTAGATGTGTTAATTGCTTCTCCCAGCATGCCCTGCTCTTAATTTGAACAATCATTAATGTTTCTATAGATTTGTTTCTATTTATTTATTTACCAGATGGAGTCAGTTACCACAATTATGATTATCTGCAAGCTCCTAGCAGAGGTCTGTGACGTCACACTGCAAACCCTAAAGCCTAGTATTGCACATGCTCTGCCATGTTGGTAGCAGTTAATGATGGAGGATGATATTTTCACCACTTGAGTTAATGTCAATGGCTCTTCTCAGGTTTCTGTAAAATGATAAATGGCTGATAAGAGCATGGAAAAGAGGGTGGATCATGTTTCTCTTCAGAAATCAATTTAATTAATTTTTGGCATATAGGCGGAAAACTCACAAAGGCATTAAACTAACTCTCCAAATCCTCTTTTCATAATGTAAAATGAGATTTAAGGTACTTCCATAGACGTTTGCTCCTTTAATACAGAGTGTTAATCCTAAATCCCACAGTACAAACCGGAATGACACAATAGAAAGAGAAAAGCCTTCATGTGACAGTGTAGGGGCAGAACATAGTCCAGTGTGGAACAATTGCACTTTTCAAGAAGTACTTTGGTTTCATCATAATAATGATGATGGATGACAATTGCTTCCTGGCTGACAGTGGAATTAAGGCCACACAAATACAAAGGCTTATTTACAAGATTCATTCACCTGATAGGAAATTGTCAGCCATCCCAGTTTGCATGGCCTACAAACATTAAAGAACTGTCCTTAAAAGACTTGCTGAATGACTAGCAACTCCGCATCCCATTTAACATTTCAGTCACAGTAGGCCAGGAGACCTCAGCCATATGTAAGTACATTTGCAGAGTGTAGCATGGCTCACAAGCTTTTGGGTCAGAATGCATTGCTGCGTGCACAACATAATGCATGAAGATTCATCTGGAACTTCAGAATTACAGGAATATTGTTTTAAATGATAATGTTAATATCCAGTTATGAATATGGGCCACTAAAAGCATTGTACCAAGCTGCCATTCCCATATGCAGACAACATTAGGCAGGAGAACATTGCCTACTTACCAGCTCCACTATGAAAAAGAATGGTTTAATGCTTTAATGTGCTTGAATCTCATACTTGTACTATCATTACAAGCCACTGAATTCACAGTATTGAAAGGTTTCACAACAAATGCATCACATTCTTCTTTATTTTAGACTGCCTCCCAGAAATTCATTTGTGGGGTTTATTTATTGAATTCCATTAGTAGCCCCTTTTTCAGGAGATATTTCAGATATTTAAAACTTATTCAAATATAAAAAAGGGTGTTATATAAACAGTACTTAAAAAGGAGAACATTGAGCTCCACTCTTGCTTTAGATCGGGATAAATCTACAGCTGTTTCCATGCATCCTTCCACTGCAACACAATCTGAAAAGTCTGAAAGGATGTATAGCAGTCGAGAAGTCATTATGAGAATAGAAAATAAATATGTGGCTCAAACACACTGCTCGTGTGCTCAGAACTATGGAATGGCCAGATCAAAGTTTAGACCTCAGCATCACTGCATGTGTTTGTGATTACTAATAATTTCTGTTTTGCTGTTCCTAAACATCAAAAATAATGAGACCACTGAAACGAAACGAAGCACTGCTCAAGTTTTTCTTATTAATTAATATGTTTATCACAGTTTATTTCCTGCTGAAATGTGATTAAAGACTGGTAATATCTAATTCACACTTGACATGCAGTTATTCGGTGGTAGTACATCTTGAGTTGTTTAATAAATAAAGGGATCTTCAATTGTCAAATTAACCTTACTCACTAATTCCAACTGGTTAGCTTTGGTTGCAGTAACTGTATTGACAGTTTGCTAACCCACAATCTAGCTAATGTTTGCTATCTAGCTTATAACAAGTTTGCTAATCCACTATTGCTTGCGTTAACAATCCATTCATTTGCACGTCCATGAATTTGGGAGGACGAAACTTCTGAAGGAGCACTGAAGGTAGGAGTGTTTTTGTTATGCTGTTAAGCAGCAAAAGCCTTTCTCCAGAATTTCCTACTGCAATTTTAATACATGGGCAATCATGTAAAAATATGCTCTTGAAAAATACACTTTGCAATGTGCTGCACTGATTTTATAGTGTTATTGTATTCTGTTATTCCTGCTTATTCGACAAGGTTAAGCTGATTTTAAATTAGCATCCAAATGCATATGTACTCCAACAGAATGGTGACCTGTTCTCCAGGTTGTTCTTGCATTCCTACTAATGTGCACTGGGCTAGGCTCCAGCAACATCCACAACCCAGAATGAATGAATGAATGTTATCCAATAAACCACTGGATCACTAGGAAGAATCTAAGGATAACACACCTCTCACCTGCCACCACACTCTCATGAGAACACATTATAGGATTGCAACATAGCTTGCAAGAGAATAATAGTACATTCGGCTTAGCCATATCACCATGGAGACACATGGGTTGTATTGCGTTTCTCTCTCGCACCCATCGCATTCTCAGAGACACCTCACCACAGGTGGCAACAGTGGAGACTCAGCCCTCACCATGGTGGAAAGGGCATGCTAAGTAGTGCTTTTACCAGGTGCACCACTTGGGTGCAACTCTATAATGGATTTTTTTTTCTTGAAATAGGCTTGGAAAAGGAAGGCTATGGGCAATTACTATTGTAGGTGAGCTAAAAACACTAGACGCTTTCAACAGTATAATTATTTTTTTGTCCTGACTGAGGTCCAGGAGGGAACAGCTCTCTTGAGCACCATTTATCTTTGGCTCTCAGTGCTCTCGCAGTGGCCTGAGCTGTACCGCCGCTCTGCTTCACTGCCCAACCATGGTAAAGGCCCCCGACAGACACCACTTCCCTGCTCATTCAGCCTTCTGATAAGCAAACAGGCAATTACTCCTTATCTTGCACGCTTGTGGGATGAGATGGAAAATTGGGATGGCATTCAGCATTCCTCCTAAGCACAGCATCGCACTCTGGATATGCTGCCACCTCGTCCTGATCCAGTGTACCATGATAAATTGAAAGACATCAATGAAGGATCATGTCTCCTTGACCTAATTTATACTCATTCAGGGAATTTGAAGGATACTGTGATCCAAGACAAGCAACGTCTGGGAGGTTTATGGACCATGCAGTAGCCAGTGGTCTATGTCCTGTGACGGATTGTGTCCCTACACCAGTACAAAGACAGGACAACAACCCGGAGGGGTCTAAAAAGACCAGCCTGCCATTCCCCTGAACATTCATTAAGATTTGATGGGTCCTGTGGATTGGAGGTTTGCCGTTGCTGAGCAAGCATTTTTTGCTCCCCCTTATAGAAGTCACCAGGTCCCTAAAATTGATGTCTGAATAATTTGTCTTCATTCTCGGTAGACCTCAGGCTGTGGTGACACAAACAATGCACCCATAATACAATACAGAGGCTGTCTGACAGACTGGCTGAGTTTGGAGTTGGGGTTGCATGTTGGCAGCAGAAAGTCAAATCAAATTCAAATTTGTGGCTCACTGTTTTTTGTACTTAGATATTACCAAAAAGTTAAAAAGTTACAAGTAATGATAATACATAAGAATTAATAGAATTAATTGAAGTATGTGCAGATTACTGTGCCTATAACAGGCCTTCAGAGTATTTCAGGCCCTCATAACCAAATCTAGGTCATGAATGATGCTTGTTGGCCATTCTAATTAGAGCATGGTATAGAGCTTCCACTGTTTTCCATTCTTAACAACACATTTAAACACATTGGTCAGGCTACCACTTGTACACACAGTCAGTGATGTATTTAGACCTTCCTAAATTAAGTTCCTTCTTACTAAATTGGTCTACCAAAGAAAATCAAGGCATGTTTGGTTGATTCCATAACTATCCTGGTGGCTAAATGGTGGCTATGTAAAAACTCCATTATTACAGTAATGGAGTTAAAAGTTCTTTAATGTTTCTTGTGTTTGTAGATGCAGTTCTAGAAAAATCTATCTGCAGAATCCTTCCATTACATGAACCTTTAAAAAGGATCTACAGCATGTCTTATTTACAAAAAAAGTCCAGTAAAAAGCATTCCATTGAAAGCTTGTTTGGGGAACCAGAAGTGCTTTTTCTATAGCGTGCCTCTAAAAAACCCTTTTGAGTGTTCTGTGGAAATGACAAAGCCTCTAATTCAAGAGGTAAGTTGGTGGTACAAAGGTCATTTCAGAACAGCTAGATTTTTCATCTTGTGTCTATCGGCAGATAGCACTATACCAGTTGCTTGGAGAAAGGTACATCTTACTTGTCTTACTTTTGTTCACTTGAAAGACCAGAAAGTCTGATGTTCAAAGAAGAATACTTCAGATGATTTTTGTGCTTTGGCTTATCTGATGAGTTTGTCTGCAATGACGTGTTTGCGTACTTTTCTATTTTGAAGAAAAGCCATTAATGAAAGTGTTAAAAGTGCAGATGCATTTGATGCTGCAGTTGAAAAGAGGTACATTAGATCTCGAAGGAGAGCTCCCAGTCTCTTGCCTCATGTGTAAAAGATAGATATGAGAGATGAGAGGCAGCTCTGTGTTTTTGAATTTAGTAAAATTTACCTAAAACCTGCAGGCAGTGTAAATGACCTTCTCTGAGTCTGACAAAACTCAAGCACATTCAGGTTGACATAACTTCACACACAGGCACCTCAACGCTGGTGTCTTAGGGGCACAGTTGCCTTGGGAAACCTGGGGGCAAGGAACCTTCTGGGCAAAGGAACACTGAAGTCCCTCTGCACAGCCGTGGGCTGATGGATGGCACAGCCGTTACAGTTCAATTAGGCTTCATTTGATTCTTCCACCAGCACAGCCACTGCTATCATTACACAGCCAATTACACAGATGACGGCAGTAATATGAAATGAGTGCCAATGAAGGAGATGAGCCCAGAGTGTTCTGGTCTCCTAAAAACCAGGAATAAAAATCCTGACTGAGGGCTCTGCCAAAAGCTATTCCTTCACAGTTTCTTCTCTTTCTTTATCCATCTGTTTGCTGACTTATACTGCCTGTACATCACCACACATGCAATGCAGGTAAACATCGTTCGTCTCTTGCCAAGTGCCACTGATTTTTGGAATTACGGTTATCAGTGGTTATCTGTTCCATCATGAATTATTGTGTTCACTGGTAACCGAATGTGTTAGGTCTCTCTGGAACCTTATAATTTGACAGCAGTGCATTACTTTCTGTGTCCAATTCCCTCATTTCTTTTGAATTGGTTAAAAATGCGATTCATAATTATTGCTACTTAATCATTCTCCTTAATTACATATCAATTAATTACACTCCCTTCTTCAGTCTTTCAAATATTGCAAATGTCATTATACAGCAAATCATATTAGAATCAAGGTGCTCAGAATAAAACTAATTAACTACAATAGTCTGAGTGCTCTTCAACCACGCTTTTGGTAATGCTTTGGAGATTATTGCGGAAGACAGCTTTCATCAGGAACATAGTAAACACAGCTTTGTTTAATAATGCAAAGAATTAATAATTAAAGTAAACCTATCATGCACAATAAGAAAAATAATGCATGTTGTTATTGTAAGCATATACAGATCAAAGGCAATTTCTCCAGCCTGCAACCTCAGAAATGTTTACATTGCTAAGTCTGAAATGCACATTAGCACATAGACTTCAACAACTCTTCAACTAAACTGGCAGCTCAGAAGACAGACACCTTTTCAAGATCTCATCATCCCAACATATTCATTAGGCTGGCATAAGTTTCTTGAAACTGTTGAGAAAAATTATGAGTTGGAAAAGCTCTTTAGGATAAGAACTCCATCCTATCGACTGCATTTCCACATTGGGTTTGGTAGGCTCTTGTAGTGCTGTCTGCCAGTAAAGATCACTAAAATCAGGGCATATACAGATAAGTAGCAAATGGCAACAGAATTCTTTTAACATTATGCACAAGTTACAATACTAATAAACAGCCAAAGTACATCTTGTACAAATGTGCAGTTCACAAAGCATGCTGTTCTGTGCAAATAGAGACATTAATTCTGGCCTGTAATTTCAGCGGAATAAGAGGCAAAGTGATGAAAGCAGATCAGACCGGTAGTGGTAGGGAACAGGTTATGCCATATCTAATGTCTCTATTTACTAAAGACTGGAAAAGGCACTAATTGGCCGAGGCAGGCAACATCTTCCAGAGGGATTTTTGGTGCAGAAAGTGACCAGAGAGAAAGGGATCACGTGTGATCAGAGATGAAGTTGGTTAGCGACACAGAAAGTTGCTTTATGTTAGGGATGCTGAAATTTTACACAGTGTATATATGACATGACTGATGAAGCCATGTAAAATAACTTGTCTTTTCTCAGTTGATTTTGGTATTTTGCAAATTTACTTCAACAGACGGAGTCATACACACCCGTCAGCCACACCCACCAGCCACTTTGTTAGGTATTCCTCTTTTTGCATTTACAGACACTGACCATTTTATCAGCTCCACTTTGTAGTTCTACATTTGCAGCATGCAGCCTGTCTGTCTATCGGACCACCACAGCACAGGTATAATGTGGGTGGTGGATCATTCCCAGCACTGCAGTGACCCTGAGGTGCTGGTGGTGTGTAAGAGTGTGTTGTGCGGGTGTGAGTGGATCAGACACAGCAGTGCTGCTGGAGTGTTTAAACACTGTGTCCACTCACTGTGCATTCTATTAGACTATTAGATCCACCTTATAGATGTAAAATCGAAGATGATAGATCATTTGCTGCTGCACAGTTTGTGTTGGTCATCCTCTAGTTCATCAGTGGTGATCACAATAGCTTTGGTTGGTGGACTACTATCGTCCCAGCAGGTGTTTAATAACTCCAGCAGCACTACTGTGTCTGATCCACTCAGACCAGCACAACACACACTAAGCCACCACCATGTCAGTGTTGGGACATGGTGCTGTGCTAAGAATGATGCTTTAAAATGTGTTTTTATTTTAGAAGGAAAGTGAACTAGGTCAAAATAACTTAACATTAGATATTACAAAAGAGCTATCATATGCAAGTGTTGTCAAGAGGTTTTAATAAAACACTTTAAAGCAGTCACGCAGTCCAAAAATCAATCCCACAGTTGATAAAATGTTCACAGAAATAAACTTTTATAATCTTTGCTTGGCAGAGAAAACAGGCAAGCAATTCAGCAATGTAAACATGTCTGAGGTTATATTCATTCAGCTAATAATATCATGAGTTATTAAAAAAAGGCTAAAATACACTTGTTGCATGTATCTGTTCCACTTTATTTTATTTTATTTTATTTTATTTTATTTTATTTTATTTTATTTTATTTTATTTTATTTTATTTTATTTTATTATTTTCCCCTACTACATCCCTGCACTTTTTTACTTTTGGATTTATAGCATGGAACATTTACGGATCACATTCCTAATGGCTACACTGGTTTAATAGCTTTTGGACATCATACCGAATCACGATGCCATTATCTAATATGGGTGTGGATGTGGCACTTGTAGGCCAACCCACATATTTATCACACATTCTTGTTACACTGTTTGTCGAAAATAACCTCTGCATCAGCTAACAAGGTAGTTACCATGGCAATTGGCATCTTTGTAGCACTAATCCATGCCCTCTACTGTGAAGCGTCGGTTTTCATGTTCAAAAGCATTGTCTATAAATAGTCATTAACACATCCTGGTGAGGCATTTTGGAGGATATTTAACATTTCAGAGAGGAAGGAAGCAAAATTCACCAGTCAGTAGCTCAGGTAGGTGTCTGGTTAACCACAAACCTCTTCAAGAGATTCACACACTTGATGCTTGCTAGGTCTCTGTTCTCCAGTAGGATGATGTCATTGGTGTTACTGCTGAAATCTAAACCTCAGATTATGTTTCTTAAGTAGGACGCTGCTATTCGTATGGTAACTGGAAGGTAGTCTGGGATATATAGACACCGTAAATTCCAGTGTAATAACCATATAAACAACATATTTGACATAGACACCTGCATGCCCTGCAGGAACTGGAGTGAAGAAAACTGGTCTAAGTGGCAGATGTGCCCTGATGCTAGATGCCTCCTGTGGAGACTGTCTGTCAGCAGCACAAACATCTCATTACCAACTCTGCGGCACTCCTGATGCGTTCAGCAAAATCCCAGGCATGGCAGGGATACCGTCTACACTGATCACGCAAAGGCTGTATCACGTTTCACAGTGCCTTCCCCCTTCACAAACTGTATGCAGGAAAGGACTTTCAGATCTTGCTGAAAAACACAAAATGAAAAACAGCGTGCAGTAAACGCAATTATGCAGAGTCCGCGTATCTTCCGTTTTAATTTTTTGATGGCCATGAAACATTCGACAGTTTGCATCAAAGCCTGTGCCCAAAGCTAGCCAAGAGCAAGCCTGAGGCCACAGTGCCACAATAAAGCTCTTCTCTTTAATTACACTTCAATTTCAGATACTTTCCAAACTTTCGTGAGGGGAATTACCTAAATGTGGTGGGGGGTGCCACGTCATGAGATATGATGAAGTTGAGATGAACTGAATTTAATAATTTCATAAATGACAAAAAAGGTAAAAGGTAACCAAAGACTAAAGTAGATAATAGATTTAATCTGAAACAAAAAATTGATAAGAAACAAGATACATTACATTAATATATGGGTAACGTGTGGATATATGAGGTTTTTGGGGTTTTTTTTTCATTTTGAAGATATAAAACATTATGGTTATTAAAGTTCAAATATCGGTTGGATACGCAGTGCCACAAAGTGTCCAGGGTTCGGTGGACAATTACCTTATTGTTGTTTAAAGAAACAATTTAAAGGGGCACACTGCAGCCTGTTTGCTCCCAAGACTCTTATCCCAGACCCAAAGTTCAAACACATCAGCGCAAGAAAAGCACAACATAAAACTTTGCCAATAAGAAAGTTAGTCAGCTAATGTGAAGTTATACATTTGCCTTGCTTTTATTGATGATAAATTATAAAACAGCTCCTGGAGTTTATTCAGTGTAAGCTAGAGTTCATTCAGGGTTAGCTAGATGCATGGTGCTTTTAGAAGGATGTTGAGGTTTTTCAGGTCAGGGAGAATCTGATGTTATCTCTGTTGATCCAGTTTGTTTGTATGCTTCCATGTATGCTCCTGCAGCATGCTGTTTTTGCCTGCCAATTTGTCTCATATCTTGCCCCCAGGGATGTCGAAATGGCATGGGGAAATGGGCAGTGATCAGAATCACAGAATAAAACACAATCAGACTTTCTGGAACAGACATTCCAAAGGAAGCATCCGTACTGTAGCATTGTTGGGAGAGAAGCCAGTATTTTAGCTTGGCATGTTTCCTTAATCTGTGATGACTGTGATCATGGTCATTTTATGGTTTATGGGTTTTTGAGCAAAACTGGTTTAATTGTAAGATCACTGGACAAACAGTTGGTCATCGATGACTGAAACATGGCCAGTAGTACGTAAAACCTCCACAAGCACGTATAAGAGCTGTGCTTCTATTTGGCATGCACCTTACAAGATTCAGGATGTAGACAAAGTTTAGCCACTCTTGCCTCAAAGAATTTAGTGTATGCCTTCCCTAGCACAGTTCTGAGGAGAATTTCCTGGAATTTTTGCCACTGCTGATAGACCTGTATGACCGTACACTTCCGTACACCTGCAAATTCAGATACTTCCTTCACATTATGGCACTTTGACATGCCCAAATTATATCACTCCTTTTTGCCAATCATTATCATGATGGCTCTGTGACCCATTTTCCACATCTCGAACAAGACAACCACTGCACCGTACCACCTCGTCTCAGTCTATGAATTCCCCCACAGGTAGTTTGAAGTTACTACCACCTTAAACATGCAATGTGACTAATTTGTCCAGTGAGGTTCCAACTAGCTATTAACATAAACAGAAATCAGGGGAGACTTCAGCACAAACACAACAAAACTGTTCTCTGTTTTTTTTTTTTTTTTGGAAACCCACATTTAGAAAAGCATTCAGCAAATCCATCACGAATGACTATTACTTTTTTGGGACAAATGCCTGCACAGTTCAGAGCTCCTAAACGAGCCATCTGTTCCTTCGCTGCATCAGTTTTTGTTGTGAGGTCCCAAAGCATTGGCCTCATCTCTCAAAGGTCCTGTTGAGATAAGGCACAGGTTTCGGTTGCAACCAGGCGTCCTGACTTATCCCCACACTGGCCATTTTGGCTTGGCGGTCTGGCTGGCGACAGAAATCACAAAATAAACACTGTAATTAAATAACAATTCAAATCTGAACAAATGGTTCTTATGCTGATTTACTTGGGTCAGTTATTATACTATTACAGATACTATACCAACTGTTCCTCAAGATGTGCAGAAATGATGCCAAGGCTACTAAATTCGAATTTATTCAAGTTTGAGCTGCAAAAACAAATGGACAGATTCATTCGCAATAATGCTTATATCAACTCTCCCTTTTCTCATCCAGGGAAAAATAAATAAAAATGAAAAATACTAACCACTGCCAAGTGGCAGAATGCCTCCAGGTATCCAGAGAAATCTCCACCATTGTGTGGTGTCTGCACTCAGTGGATAATTGCAGGCCTTGTGCATCCACACAAAAAAGGTTCCCACAATAGTAAATCTCAACAATTCCACGAAAAACAAATAGAAATTCTTAAGAGTTAAAAACCTTAAAGTCTAAAAAGATGCAGGTCACTCTCCTTCAATTAAAAGCTAAAGGGTAAACATATTTAGAGCTTTATATAATTTGAGACTACTGAAACAGCCGAAGTTGTACATAAACTGTTCATATAGGTAGTTCTTATTGTAAATGCTTTGACTGGCTGGTTATAGATAAGCGCCACTCAGTGATCAACTCCCTCAAGACGGATGTCTCTCATATCAGACCGTGGGATTACTAAAGAGCTGATTGGTCCCTCTGAGGTTTCCTCAGCTAGATGAAGTGCAAAAAAAAAACCTCCTTGATTCCTCTCTGTAAACTCACTAATAATGCTAAAGGATCAGGAATAGCCTCAAGCAGGATGGTGAACCTGTGGGAGGGTGAGGGGGTGGTACAACCGAGGCTTCTGGCATGCACTCTTCCTTTTGTCTTGTTCTCACTTCCTTGTGTATTAGTTCTCTCACTCTGCGTTAATCTGCAGGCAAGAGATGATTTCTACAAGATTTGCGTCACTGCGCTCTCAATATTTCCTTCCAAATCCTGAAGCATAAGATTACTTGCACTCGATTTCCATAAGAGTCGCAATGATCGTAGTTTAGGTTGTACTATATCTAAAAGAGAATTCAGTTTAGTTGTTTACCTTTACTCACGTCAAACTACTCATCTATTAGCCCATGTGGTGATTTTGAATAACACTGTTTGTTGGTTGTATGTCTGAGGGTTGTTATAGGTAGCACATGGCATGTGAGGAGATGCTTTATTCATGGCTTTCCAGGAATCCTAATGTTCAAAATGAACATAATGGTCAAAAATGACTCCCAGACGGGGATATCAAAAGGAAGTCATTTATCAATCCAACAGGAATAGGTAGGTCACCTGTGACATAGGATAATACTACAAATACGAATAGTAATAAACATGGTATTTCAGAATATGTCTATGTCATTCAGGCTTTAGCTGATAAATCCTGAGGGACATATGAGTATATGTTTGTCTGTTTCTGGGTTTGTATGGATATGGTTTCTGCAAAGTCCTTTTTTTTTGGAATAAACAAAGTCAGGGAAATAGGTTTGATGTTCATTGGTGCATTCTTAAAAATTGTATGGTAGGCTGTGCAGATTTGGACAAACCAGGAGATCTTCTAACCAGGAGCCTTGCCTGTCAGTTGGACAGTCTAACCCAGCTGCACAAAAGATGAACAAAACTAGCTGGTTAGCATTCAACATTCTGGTTTGTCATGGAAAAGTGTGGAGCTGAGAAGGAAAGAACAACTGATTAAAAAAAAAAAAACAACAGGTCAGTCTTTAGCTGACTCCTCTAGTCAACCAGCTACTGCTACAGGCTGTTTCTCTCCCCCAGGAAATAAATGAATTCACCACTGACAGGGTTGATCACCATTATCGACTTTCAGACTCTGGCTAACTGATCCCGTTAACAATTACACGCTCGGCATTTGAAACATGAACTTGAAATGAAACTTGGTGGGTTTAGGCATTTTGGGACATGAGCTTTGTCCAAGTTTCATGCTCAGCTGTGCATGTGATGTAAGCAAGGATGAGCCTTATTGTTGTACTGAACCAGCACCATTGGCAGATGGCTGCATGACGCAGGATTACATGTATGCAAACCTTTACAACGACTGCCCATAACACCACATAAACGTCACCAAAGACTGCAACGGTGTTGTGCCAGACTGTCATGGAGTGACTCAGAATGGCAGCGGGTCATCTTCAGTGACAAGTCATACTTTTGTCTCATGTGGTGTGAAGATATCATGGTCAGCACCAACATGAGCGGTTTGTCATCAAACGCTTACATGTCCAGAGGGCCTGGTGTCACTCCACTTCCACCCCTCAATAAATATTGAATTAAATTTATTATCAGTTATAATTACCGGTAACATCTTTGTTCTGAAAAAAAAATTGCAATCTGAAACTTCCTTCTGGTTGCAGCTACTTTTTGATGATATATGCATGTGCACTGGGTCCTATCAGATCCTAGGTCATTGTACACATGTATCATTTATAATGCTGTAATGCTAATAAACAGTGGTGTATTTTAAATTTTATTAAGGAACTACTCTGACGTACAATATCCTGAATGTCATTCTCTGCCATGAACGTTTTTGAGGCCAAAGCCTCCTTTCAGTATTACCGTAAAGCAATGTTTAAGGCATCTGGCAATATATTCCAACTATTTTACATAATATTTTGAGATTAAGATTTTAGAGGAATTAAACTCTTGGAACATCTGTCTTTTTTTTCTTTTCTTTTTTTTTTTAGAACAGACATTTCACAGGAACACATACTGAATGACTTTGCTGACATCTTTAGGATATAATAATGCAGAAAAAATGAAAAATGGAGAAACTGTGAAATTTCCCTTTAATGAGGCCAAAAAGCAGGCACCTATCCCGCTAATAATAAGACTTAAGTACTACAGCACAGTCAAAGTACAAGAGCAAGGCAGAGTCAGGAAGCACTCTCGTTGGGCACTTATGTTCTACAGATGTTTGATCTATGCCTGGACATGGCAGTCTATTATTACATGTGATTACATATAATGTTAACATCAGTAAGAGGCTGACAGCAACAGTTAGTAGTCAAGTATAATTTGAACCTAGGTTCCAAAATGCGCAACGCTTTCCGCACACCTCCATGTCTAGCACCTCATAGCTATTTCTACTGAGCGGTAATAAAACCACACTTCGCAGCCAAATGACCTCTACTCCCTAAACCGAATGCACAGTTATCAGCAAGGGATTGGCTTGCAACGTATTATACTAGCCAATAGTTATCTGCTGATGGTTGTCAGATTACTGATGGATGCCTTTTATGTATATCTCAGTAAAGAAGATAAAATAGAGAGCCAGTGTCTGTTGTAGGGTCTTAATTGAATACTCCAGCTACCGTAACCTTGTTGTTTGCCTATGCTATACATGTCTATATTCACTTGATAAATTTGTAAAGGTTTGTGTGTGTGTGCCAGCTGGAACAAGGTTACTCATTGCTTGATGTAAAATTTAGCTCAATTGTTGTATATTCAAGAGAACAGTCATCATTTAACACTTTAATCGGGCTGGCAGGGGGGGAGAGGAGTATTTACATTTCACCATTAAGTTATAGAAGTTCTGAAAACTTATCCTCTGTACCCTTCACCTTTTTGGTTTACTATGTCCTAGCTCTACACAGAGCACTAAAAAATCACAGATATGTAGCAAGAAGGGAGCAATTCCATTCGAATATTATGAGTGTCAAAAAATATGGAAATGAGCAGATCACATTTCATTTACATTTACAGTATTTAGAAGAGCAGCTGACAGTCGTGCTTAGTATTCTGTCAGAGAACAGTTCCTAGCTTGTACAAAAAAGTCAGAGTCTAAAGATCACCATGAGCTCAGATGCTGCCCGAACAAAAGCCAGTGCTGATACCTAGAAAGAAGAATACAGAGTTAAATACAGTGTTAGAGCTCTACCTAGCAACCCCAAGCCAGTGTTTATACCTAGATAGCAGAAGCATTATGGTCACTATAAATCCAAACAAGGCATTTCAATATGTACATTAGTATTAGTATTGTATTAGTATTTCAGTGGCATTTGTTGATTTGTTGGCCATTCTTAGCATTTTAGCCCAATATCGGAGGAGGAGGGTGAGTTTCCATGATATTTGAAAGTTCTCCTCATGTGGTGATGAGTAAAGCATTTATGAGATGAGAATACATTGTGTCCATGCATAATCCTTCCTCTTTAAGTTCAGATAGCTTAAGCACCGCTTCAATACCCAGTGCAATAATTGGGGTGAGTTTCCTATCATTGCCAGTGCCGTTGCCTGGGAAGTTCACTGTGAGCCAGAAGAACAGCGCAGTAAAATGCATCAACACAACAAAAACACCACAGAGGGAATAACCTTGGTGCTGAAGATATCAGAAATAAGCACTGTACATCCGCTCAGGCCTTTGTTGGAAATTTAAATACTCTGTGTGGTTTTATATGACCTTTGCTTGCTCATAATTTGTAATAGCTCTACTGCAGTGATGTCTCCTGGTGAGTGTTAAGAGCTAGTGGACCACCATTTAATGCTGATTCTGAATCATTATTAACTTTTTCAGTGCCACCAAACAACATATGATTTCATATTAATACAAATGGGGAGATGCCTGTATTCCAAGGAGGATAGATTTTGATGTATTCAAAACTAATTTCTTACATTTACATTTATGCCATTTACCTGACGCTCTTATCCAGAGCGACTTACAAGGGTATTCATTTTACAGGTGGGCCAATGTAATGTTCGGAGTCTTGCCCAGGGACTCTTATTGGTGTAGCATAGCATATTCACCCAGACGGGGATTCAAACCCCAGTCTCCCACATGTGGTGGTGGCTCCTTGGTGGGTAGTGATGTTGTCCGCTGAGCTACACCAACCCCCTTCTCATCCCAAATGTGTTGGGAGAAGAATTAAATGTATAGGATACAGGCTAAAGTGCTACATGAAACAGAACAGCGCTACAAATAAATACAATAATTCAGACAAACAAAAAGTACAATTATTATACACCAGTCGTTAACACAGAACATTCTTCTGTACAACATACAATAACTATTCAACTGTATAACCATTAAAGCAGGACTATAGAGTAAAAAGACCGGGAAATCACACAGATCTATTTGACAGCACTTCACATTATCTGAAAATACTTGGTGCAAAATTTGCAATAAGGTGCAAATGGAGGAACAACAAGTTTGATGAACCATCTCAAATCTCTAATCCACACTGCCAACTCTGCTTTATTGCATAGATGCTTCAGGCAAAAATATCAGCTCCCTTTTCCTTCCTTTTCTTTTATAATTAAATAGTTTTACAGCAGGCTTAAAGCTTAACAACGCAAACAGCAGATCTGTTTATTTTGACAAAATCACATTTACATGTTTTTACCTCTGTATCAGAGAGGGGTAGCTTCCGTGCACTGCAAGCATAGTAACAAGAGCTGCTCTGCAACTACTAAGAAGTCGATCTGTTCCAGGGAACAGACTCAAAAATGCTTCAAGTATTATAGATTTTTAAGGAATACTTTTATCCCATGTGCTCTTGGTCTCCTAATGTGACTAACATGGGATTATTGGATAAAATGAAAGTCATATGCGTTTACACTTGATATTAATATGTGTCTCCGGGTAGCTGGACTGAAATCCGATTGCTGTGTGGGACAGAATACGCAAATCCGCTTGTTATGTGGAAACAGATTACCAATTGTTTATCCGTTCAGCCCCTATTGTCTGCAGTTGGTTTTGCACAGAAGTGTCTGTCCATATTGCCATTATGCAATTTGTTTTATCTGGTCCCCAACCATGGGCGTCCTCCATGATTATCCTCCTCGCAGACACAGATATTTCTGAAGCCTGGTTTTGGGGCCAGCCCTAGTTCTTTTCCAACTTCCTCAGTTTCTGTGTTTGCATCACCGTGGCATTTCCAGGTTTCAGGTTTACCCCTTTGTATTTAGGCCATGTCTAGGTGTAAGCCTACAATTACTCTGTGTGACTGTGCCCTGGTCCCTGCTACTGTTTTTAACCTCAATTTCCAGAGGAGTCTAGGTAGTTGCATCCAACTGCCTTGGGTTCCTGTATGTGTTAGAGAACACAGCTTTGCTCTGTCTACCAATAAATATGGAGAGAAGAGTCTTTATAGGTTACCAGCAGAAATGTTCTTTTTTATTATTTCAGGGGTAGACCATCCAGAGAACAGAAAAGAATCTATTGCCTGTCCTCTCCTGCATCTAGCCACCAGCTGTCCTGTGCTCTGGTAAGGACTTGTACTGTTTCTGAGTCAGCTTCCAACCCTGGAAGACTTGCCTGTAACTGTGACTATAGTTGCTTCTTTATTGTGATGACACCTCTTCAAGAAGAAACTAAAGCTGCTGTCATAATATTTCAGCTCCCTGGGAGAAGGTATGAATAGGCTTCTACTTTGCACATTTCGTTTCTGCCCTTTTCCATGCTGAGCTTAAAGTGGTACATTGCCAAATCTTTATCAGGAGGGCGTGCTGTTTCAGTCCAGTTGCTATTCTGCAGATAAGACTAACAGTTCCGAGGCAGCATTGGCTTCAGTGGCTTTTGGATCTCGATCTCTCAGCCCACAACCGCAGCTTTTTCTGTCCCTCAGCTTGCGGTGGATGTCGGCAAGTTTCTCAGACTCAGTCAAGTCTCTCAGCCTGCAACCTCTCCATCTATAGATGGTCTCATAGCCTCTGCATTCCCTTTCCTGGCAGCCTCTGTTTTCCCCACACCCACAGCAGATTCAGCATCTCCTGCACTAGCAGCAACACATATTTCCTACGCCTCCACTGTTTCCCAGTTTGCCTCTAATGTGATTTTCCTGGCTACCGCCTCCAATGTGATTTCCCGAACTAACGCCTCTGCTTCTTCCCTGGTCAAAGCCTCTAATCTAAAGTAAAGTCTCCCAGGTCAGCTTCCCCATCACAGGCCTTAGCTTCATTTTCTGGTTTTGTTCCATCCATAGACCCTTCAGTGCCCAACAGGTAGCTAGGATGTTGTTTCTGTATCTCCCCCTTATTTCTGTTGTCCCAGATGATCTGTAGTCCCAAGCCTTTCCTCTTAGGGACTCTGCCATTGCTGCCCTGCCAGCCTCAGTCTCTGTAAAGCCAACTGGTCAAGCCTCTAATGCAGATCCAATCCATCTGGTCTCAGTTACAGCTTCTGTATTCTTCCTATTACTGTGTCTCCATGTGGGGGTCTCTGTGTGTGCCTTCTGATTCAAAGCTATGGTCAGCTGACTCAAGGGAAGGCACTTGCTTGTTGCCTGTTTCTCCTGCTACGCTGTCCAGTGGTTTGGGTCATTCATTAGGTTGTCTATCTTTGTGCATCAGGAGACATGTATTAGGGTAGAGGGCCCTTACAGAGTATCTAGACCTTTAATATGAATAGACTCTGTCTGCCTGTGCCTTAACCCCTGCTACTGTTTTTGACTCAGAAGAATAATTTTTAATGCTCCAAAGTGTTACAAAATTTGTAGCTGCATTGCTGAGAATTTCTGATTGCATTAACAGGTACAGCTAATTGATTTGAATCTCAGACAGATAATTATTCTGGCCCAGTGAAGTGTCTTAGTGAACAGATAAAGGTCTACAAAAGTGGATTTAAGGTTGTGCTGGGCCAAATAGATTAAGATGTCACACTGTGCTTTATGTACGTAGAATATGTCAGAAATGTGACATTAGAGTTGGGGAAGTTGCATAATGGTAGGAAAAAGAACATGAATTGGCTAATCTTGTATTTGTGCTTGTTTAATGGCCGGAGTCAAGCACCCTGCTACTTTCACATTTGTCACCATTTAAAGGTAAAAAAACCTTAACATCATATGTCCAGATGTATAATCATTAAAGCAACAATAATAATACGTATTTGATATCTGCAGCATGTTTATGCTCCAAGAAGATTATGAATGTATGCCAAGAATCAGAAAAGGCAGATTATGTGGGCACTGCAGTGCTGCTAAACTAGAAAAGGAAGCTCTGTTTGGTTTGGACAGTTACAAAATGTTTGGTTTGGACAATTACAAAAATGTGTTCCCACCAGCAGCAAACTGTTTAGAAGTTCAATAGGTCCACACCATATAAGAATGCATGGTAGATGTTTGAGACTACTTCAGTAGGTGATGATTAAATGAGGCCATACTCTTTTAGTAATGATTATAAATGCATTAATAAGATCTAAAATCATATTAGACCCTATTTCTATCAATAGTTAATGATTAATTGCTATATTATCAAGCTATTCAGTAATGCTTATTACTCAATTGGTATATGTTCCATTTTTGTAAAGTGTTACCATTAAACTTTTTCCTTAGCTCAGTCCATTTTGATCACTGTAAACTATCCACCCATATCCAGATGCACACCCAACAAATGAAGCGCAGCTTGCCAGAAATCTTGGGTCTCTATTCCCTTCCAAATATATAATGATTTATTTTTTGCAGCTGGTGGAAACACATCGGGATGGTCCAAACAAGAGAATTCAACAATCAAACCTCCCCTTCCTACTGTAGCAGCGTGAGATATTATATAACGAGGCTACAGTAACAATGATTTTATCCACTGGAATACAATTGCATCAGTACCACTTAAAAGATTGATGCATTTCATGGTGAAGGTATAGGAAGTAAAATTAGTATTCTGTTCAGCACAGTGTTCAGTATAGCAGCAAGACAGTACCATAAATGATGGTCATTAATAAGCCCAGTATATGAAAATGTTAAGGAAGGAAGAGTGTAACATATTAGTGTGTGCTTCTTTCGGAATCCTTAATAAACTATGGTAGCAAAAACCTGTAGCAGGCTAACACTGCTCAACAAGGTTCTGATTTCTGCAGGCAGCATAATTCTGCCTGGGTTTCTGACCATTCAGTTCTGCATTCCACCTCCCACAGTGAGACAGAAAGAGCAAGAAAGAATCAGAAAGCTAAAAAGTTAGTTAGAATAAGAAGGAAGGGTACGGAGTGGTCTGAGAGTAAGGCGTATGCCACATGGCAGAGGGGCATGAGTTATTCAAACAAAGACCTGGTCACAGTGCTCTAGGCACCAGCACTCCTGCCGCAGGAGGCCTGTCCAGGTTACCTGAGGCAGTGTTTATTATTCAGCACCAGTGAGCCTGGCCCGACCACGCGCAATTCATCTTCCCACTCTGTCGAGAGAGGAAAACTTATATCGAGTCCCTGGTTACTTGATAAATGGCAGATGATCAGCTTCAATGTCACCCACTTCCTCTCCACCTCCCACAACTACTCACTACTCTGCTCTCCTTTTCTCTTCACTGATCCTTTCTTTCTACAACACTCCATTCTCATCGTCATCAAAACTCATTTTGATTGCTGCAGTTAACAACTCCCCTTGGGCTGCCATCAGGGTGGGACCTTTTTCTCCAGCTACAAGAATAAGGAGGGACATGTCAGGGAAATGTGTTGACTGTGGTGTATGATAAGTCAACTAGACAGCAGCTCTGATTACTTTAGAGGTATATAACAGAAACATCTGTGTACTCTAAAAAGTGCCTTAGTGTGAGGAATCAACCTTGAATGTAATTGAGTTGATATACATCTAATATTCCTCATGATGAGATTGTTGAAAGTATAATATAGTAGACCCCTACAAGGTCATGAAAGTAATGGTGAGCTGGTGAGGAACGCTGTGGCCACAAACTTAAAGATGTGCAGCAGAGAGGAATAAGCTCTGCCAATGACTGCAGAAGGACAGGCAGCACAGCGAAGATGGCAGAAACAGCTTAATGGTCTGCATGTCTGGCATTCAACAAGGCAGCATGGAGGAGTTGCTGGTGTGCCTTCTGGTGTGCCTTCTGGGCATGCTGCTGCCAGAGGAGCTGGGTCAGTACATGCAGCTTGCCACACAAGCTATCACAGCTGAGTCGAGGGGTACTGCTGCGCTAGGGAGGAGGATGCAGCACTCCATCTCTGCTCCAGTGTCCTAGGGCATTCATTAAAATCACTACATCTCCTGCATCTTCTTACTCTTATTCATTCTGCTGGGAGACAATTTTGCTTGTTTTAAGAAGAAATAGCACTAATGGATGGATAAATGCATGACTGAATTAGAGCATGTTGGTGAAATAGCAGGTATACTTTTCATTTCTTTGTATATATAGACAGATATGGGGAATATTTGTTGAGCTACACATACAGAAGTAGTGTCTCTCAGTCCGGTGTCAGACTCCCATGTTTTTTAACAGAACATGCCAGACGTCTCGACGCGGAGTAAGAGAGTTTTCTAATGGCGTCCTTTGATAATCCTTCCCATGCACCTTCAATATTCTCATAGAGTTCCTGCAGATTTTGCAGGAGGCCTCACTGCTCGCTGAATGTGTACAATCTTGCCTATTGGGGCAGTCAGGCTTGTCCTTGTCCGTCACATGTGCGGCTGAGCATGTCTCACAGTGTCAAGTGTCATTCCTGATGGTAAATTCCTTCTGGTGATTCCGGAACTGATGACTGTAGACTCACTTTTAGGTATACAAAGGGGGAGCAGGTACATAATGTTGTTTGTAAGTAAACTTTCTAAAAAATAAATAAATATGCAGTAATTTCAGTAACAATAGGCAGGATACGAATGCTTAGCCCTTAGCATTTATCAGTAGATTTGAGGCAACAGTTCTTCCAAAACTTGAGAAGCTTCCAAAACTTGAGAAATACGGTCAGAGTTTATTTTAGATGTATTTAACTAAGCAACGTGATGACTAATTCACCAAAGTTACAGTGCATATACAGAAACATGGCTTGCCCTAAATGTGTCAAGGATGCCATTTCTATTCGAATTAGATACTGTATGCTGCATCTTGTCATATCCAGCCATGCATCATATTCAGGCATCTGAGATATACATTTCTGTTTTTAAATTTCATTAATATTTATATAAATCTGGTGCTGGTGAAGGTTTATGAGATTCTACATAAAAAAGACAGTACTAAGGAAAATGCTTATCAGCGCTAGCATGTCAGTGCTCTGAGAAGGTCTTTTAAAGACATAATGTATCCCTAAGATGTGGCACTGCTGCAGAGGTTCAGCAAAGCCGTGCGTTTCTTCCTGCCAGAGCGCTGCGTCAGCAAAGCTGCTTTCCTCACTGGATCATTCATTAAACCGTCTTTCTGGAAATAGGAACATATACATGGCAGTAACACAGCTTGTGGTGCCTGGGTTGTTTATGAATATGACCCAAAACCATCTGAAATCAATGCTAATGTGAAAGTATGTGACTTGGGGGCTGAAGGGTGGGAAAGATTACCGGCCATATTTGTCACCAGAGTAAATTGATTATTTCTTTGGTGTCGTCTGGCCTTCCCTGATATGTGATAACCGCAACTACTACAACCCCCCCACCACTTACCTGAGCTTCTACAGCAGCAATAACTGCTAGTACTGCTACTACAACAAATACACTGACAAGCAGACATAATACAACTGCACTTTTTGGATTATTTAAGGTTGGCTTGTTAAAATCTTGAGCAATGGAACGCATAGCTGAAAAAATTGTGGCAAAAGTAGAGGACTTCTCTCTCTGTCTCTCTCTCCTTCTCTCTCGCCTTTTCCCACACATACGCACACAGAGACTTTTTGTAGTCTCTTTCATGTGTGACTCCAGGCAGATTATTTGGTATGAGAAACACATAGCAGACAGAGTTCCCTCTGCTCTGCTTTCTTCTCACATAGCTCCACAATGCTTGATGCCTGGGTGGGAGAGGCAAAGCCGACTGGCTTCTTTTTAGAGACTGAGGAAGCACAAACAGAAGCCCCGCAAGACCATGATGACCACATATACTGCATGTACACACACGCACACACAGTTACTCTGAGTACTGAGTTGCTGTCTCTTGATATGTATCTATGTCCCTCCAGGACATCATAAACATAGATAATATGTGTAACATGTATAAAACGTATATGCCCCTGTGTGATGGTTCCGTACCTTTTCTACATAATTGTCTTGTTGGTATTTTTAACCTTAGAAGCTGCAGATACTGCCAGTGATAACAAAAACATTGTGTTTTGTGCTGCAGCAAACTGCAACTACTACAGCTTATCCTTCATTTTAGAGCACAAGTACCAAAACCTTAACAAGATCCCTTTACAATAATGCCAGTTTCTGTTGGTGCCCCTACTGGGCTTCTAGTAGTATACTAGAGCTAAGCCACAGCAATTCACATCAGTGTTCTGGGATGTTCTAGATGCAATGTTCTGAAATATGCAAAGTTCTGTCTGAAGCTTGTCATAAACATATTGATATATATTTTACCTTTTACTCTAGCAGTGTTACAGAGTCTCCCTATGTAAAACTGTCAAGGCAGAGATGCTGCTGTTTTTACATTTCTCATGGACTGGAATGTACCTCCAGATTGGTAGAGTGGTATTACGGTATTGACATGGTGTTAAGGGCAGTCGTCATAATAGTCTGTATGCATATAGTCCTGCATTGTGCAGCCATCTGTTTATGGTGCTGCCACTAACAGGATGTCTCATGGAGGGCACCACTGTTCGTTGAATGCCCATAATCATGGCTTTTGGGTCAGTCAGGTACAGTGATAAGGCTCACGTCACATGTGCAACCAAGCGCAAAACTTAATGTCAGGGTTTCTCAGGGTTTTTTTCCCCAGGACTCTTCACGTACTGGCCACCAGACTTTGAGTTTTGCATTTTTTCCTGTTTTGTGTTCCTTTTGCCCCATTAAAACCTGCCTATGGATCCTAATCCTATGTCTGAGCTAGTAATTGAATACATGATGACGTAATCACATTTGAATAGCATATAGTCGAACAAAAGTAATGACTCCCTGGCACAATGTTTCATGGGCAGATGAATCAATATTGAAGCTTTTAAGTGTACATGAACCCTCCTAGGTGGTGTACATTTACAAGCAATCACTGCAGGCAGATACACCAGCACTCATAACACTGCATGTATGTGTGAAAGTGCCCATCTTGTCAAAACTGAATGAAAAAGAGACTTTAAGTGGAAGGAGAAGAGTATAGCCATTAGAAGGTGAGCTAGTCTGAGACGGGAGTTAGTCTAAGATGTCAGGAGTTCTGCAATGACGTCTGAATTCCATATTATTCCACAATAGTTCATGCCAGGATTATATGTGAGTCAAGTCTAACAGATTTTGCACCACATACCTCTGTGATTATATGATTTGCAAGGAGAAAACATTGATACTGACCAATATCTACAAGAAATACACAGTGCTACTGCTGCTAATGTGAAATTAGGGAATATTAAATCAATGAAAATATATATTCATTAAATGACTTAAATCATTAGTGTTATGACACTACTAATATCAGTTTTATATTAAATATCCCTGTACCATTCAAAGTGTATGGTATTCTGCATCATAAGACTCACCCAGACATAGCCAAATGTCTTTTTTGGTTAGACTGTTTTGGCAGCATGTAGTCACATCATGTGAAATACATCCTCCCTAAGACATAAATAATGTTGACATAGCTGAGATTTTTCCATTTTTTGGCCTTGAAAACTTGAGTGCAATGTGTTTTGGGTTACTCGCCAAATCAGCATTAATGGCCAATTAATGGCCAGTCCAATTCACTACCAACATCATGTTCAACAGATGGAGTCATTTGCTTTCAATAATCTGTAGTTTTTCTTTGGCTTATTTAGTATCTTTTATTAAGAGTTCCAAACTTTTGGAGCAATGAGAAAAAACAGTAAACCAGAGAATCGTCTGCTCATCTTTCATCACTTCCACATTTCACCACACATAAAACAAGCAACAATTTCACACTAGGCTGAATGCACTTAAGTTGTAATGCTAACACATCCAGAATTCACAATGTTGCTTCACATATATTGTGTTTTGCACGTTTGTGAGATGTAGTATTTCCTTTACAGGAAGTGCATGTACTAGAAGTGATCACGGCGTATATTTATAACCAGTACAGTAAAACTCTATTACACCTACATAATACTGAAACATTCATTAAATACTCACATACAAAATAAAGAAATGAACTGAAATCACATTCAGTAATAAACAGCCTACAATACTAAGCATGTGGTAAGTCTACTCCAGAGAAATCCAAATTCTATTCATCATTGCACATTGAGTTTATGATCTTAAAGTATTTATTTTATTTAGCACATTTTAGCACATGCTCATACATAAAGCATTTCTCTAGTGCTCATGGTAATATACAATATACAATGCAGCCAAAAGCATTTGGTATTTTAACTCCATCCATTGCTAACAGGCATAGCAATGATTTGTAAAAATCTGCCCTGTTAGACCTGACCCGGGCAACTGCAAGTGCTACTATGTGGCAGCCTGATGAAGATATCTAGGTTTGGCAGAGAGAACACTACATACATGCATAATGGAATTCATAGTGCCAACAGTACTTTTGGTGAAGAAAGGAATGATGGTCTGGGGCTGTTTTTCAGGGTTTGGGCTCAGGTCCTTTGTTCCAGAGAAGGGTAATGTTAATAGTACATGCACAATCAATTAGATGTTTTGTGGGAATCTTTCGAGGAAGACCCTTTCCTGTCCCGAGCATTTACTGTCCCTCGGTGTAACTACCAAATTCCATAAGGACATGCTTTGACGAGCCCTGACATCAACCCAAATAAACACACTTGGGATATGTTGCGATGTCGATTGCAAGCCAAGCCTTCTCATCAATCTTAAGGACCTGACCTCCCAAATCCTTTTTTGAATGAATGAGTGCAAATTCCCACAGACACATTCCAAAATCATGTGGAATTCCTTTTAGAAAAGTGGACACTGTTATAGTCATAGGTGGGGGCAACTTCATAATAGTGCTTATGGCTTTAGACAGGGATTTCCAACAAACTCATATAGGTATGATTGTCACAGAGTCGGAGTGGGATTTGTTTTCAAACCTAGAGTGATATGATGCAGACCAGCCTGCTTTAAACTATACACGGCTTTACCTTCATGCTAAATAAGCTTGTCTAAAATCTGCATATTTTCATCTTCTTCATTTCTTGCTTTCATATATTTATTACTGATGCTGTATTTTCTTACTACTTGCTTGTTCGCCCATGGATGTACAGAAGGTGTGCAGATGGAGCATGGCCATGATGGGAGCAAACGACTCACAGAGAGACTGTGAAATTTATTTAATTGAAATAAGCTGTTTTCTTACTTTAATGACGTGTTTATATGTTGTTTGTTTCACGCTCCTGGGCTGTAGGGTAGTTTGTGTGGGTTTGCTGTCTACTATGTACTACTATCTAACACTACATATTCAGCAAAAGCACAAGCATTCTCTTAAAGCACTTTTTCTTCTGCGCCAAAGCCACAATATGTTATGACGTGTCAACATTTCACATCGTGTCACGGCAGCGAATATGCTACCAAGGAATACTAGCTAGGTAAACTAAGGTCCTGTCAACATGCTATACCACCCACCTGCCTGGATATGATTTCTTTATCCTCCTTACCTAGCTTTTTTATTCGTATCTTCTTAGTGACATCTTGTTCTTTGCAGTTCTTGCTGCTGCTGTTTTCATCTTGACATGTTGTAAGTTTTAAGGACAATTGTAAGAAAAAGTAATGCTGAGTGTAATCTGGCTGATGTTAGCTTTCTGGTCCGCCCTAAATAGTGCAGCAGTTGCAGCCTAGCACACATAAAGGCATCTGAAGGCAACTAGTATATATTTTAAGGTGGAAAGAAAAATAAGAATAAGATGCTAACTAGCTTCATCTAATCACTGTCCACTGTATGAGACAGCAAGCTGGCTCTACCACTACACTGTAGTTTGTCTATATTTAGACTGTTCTTGTTCTTACTCTTATGCATTAGCTTATAGTATTGGAATTTACCTTGGAATACACCAGGAATTCTCTTCTAAAGCTGATTTTTTCCAGTTACCCACTCCGACACTGGATGGCAAGGTGTCCACATTCTTTTGGGCGTATCGTGTATTACAGTAAAATGACATTGCACATAGGCAGGAAGATCATATTTATTAAATGTATGAGTGAGTATTTTATGGAATAGAGTATTTCATTTCGTATAATATATATATATATATATATATATATATATATATATATATATATATATATATATATATATAAATTGCACTGGTTTTGCTTAAATCTGAATATTATTAATGTATTCACATCGAATGCAATATACATATTTTTTTAAATAACATTTTCTAAAAATTGTATTTGCTCCAAAAAAAGAAGGGATGCATTTTAATGTATTCATGATTATATTATAAAGGCTACATTAAGCATTAGGAGTTTTTAGCAGTACATTATATTGTACTATATGTCGACTACTCATTAATGAGTCTATATGATGAATTTTTCAGCATGATCCAGCAGCTGTATCTGAGGGTTGTTGTAATGTTAATGAATATGCCATGTACACGTAGTTCCTTAAAGCATAAATCAATATTCTAGACTAAGATGAGCACATTACACTGCTGCTCTGAAGGAAACATCTGTGTAAATAAGTACGTTTTAAGATTTAAGTACAAATCAAACAAAACGTTAGTTTATGCAGTTAATATAATTGTACCACATGTTCTGTAGTGTTAATGACTGGATTCAAAGTGGCTAAGAAATTCCAGGGTAAAATAGGAGCGGCAACTCAATTTACGCTCTGCCATCGTATTTTGTAATATTTGGATTTAAATGTTTGTAATGGGGACAGCTAATCCTCAAACTGCTGTATTTGTGGTAGCTCTGGTTTGGTTTCAGTATTGTGTGGGTCTCATTATGCCTCCACTGCTAGTCAAACAGGGCTATGTATTTAAATGTAAGTCATACCACTGTAGTAAGACAATAAAATATTTATCAGCATGGCAATTAGTAATCTGGTAAACCCTGGGGCTACTTAAACAATTAATTTTAAAGTTCTTCCTTAAACAGGGAAACATTTATGTATATACTGTATTAATGATATGGGAGATTTAGATGTAACTATAATCACAGATTTCATATCAATCCAAATAGTACATTAGAATGTCATGGGTTTTTTTTTTGGGCAGTGTGGGCAGGGGAGGAGCTATGTGCCACAGCAGGGTAGAAAAAAGATAATTGTTGTGTTATCTAATGTGAAAACAGAGTCCAAAACCCAAGCCGGTGAAAGCCTGCAGTGTGGACAGTCAACATTTACAGTCAGAAAAATCAGAAGTTGTGTTGTTGCATGGTATCTGATGCTGCTGCATGGTGAATGTGTTGATAACATCATAATAGTTCCACTGATCTAAAGTGACATTTTTGTTGTCATGTATCGCTAGTTAATGATATGAAAATGAAGTCTAAAGATATGAAGATTGCTTTTTTTTATCTGTGCTTGTGACACAATACTGATAACTGCTTTTGGGGGGTCTTCTGATTATGTAACACCATTCCACGTATTTTGTTACTACATAACTACTTAGGAAAAGCACATACACATATGCTTTACTGTTGCTCCATACAGCGGGCTTTTTTTAAGGGTTATACAACTCTTATGCATTATACAACTGAGTGTTTAATATAGCAAAGCGAATCGATAAGACAAGAAAAGAGACCAGACTGGTAGCATGGCAGCGTCTGGCTGCTTTGAATGCCATAAAGCCCAGTATTATGTAGGGAACACAGGGACCTTTATTCCTCCCACTTGTATTGGGGAGAGAAATGAACTCCTGCCAGAGAAACAAACCATAAACAGATAATCAGAGTGGTGTCTTATGTTGTTCTGAGTGGAGTGGAGGGACAAATTACAGATATGCATGCTGTCCTATGGTACATATTTCATTCATGATTACTCATGTATTATTTTTTTCAGATAACAGATGCAAGGGCTATGTAAACAAAAGCACAAGTTCAATTTCTTAGACTGTATATAACCGCCGACCAGACCTACAACCACTTCTGTCAGCCAGATACTGACAACCTGATACTGTGGCAAAACATCTTCTTGATGAATGTCACATCATATCGGTCACGTTTCGGAATTGTTTTTATTTTACTGTGGATTTTTTGTCAGAGCTCAGCTGGGGAGAGGTAGAAGCCTGGAGACAGATTACATGACTGGCACACCATCCATCCCCACTGAGCTTTACCTGACATGCTTTGGGTTTGCACATAGCCTTTCTGTCAGCCCTGAAAGAGCGGTGTATCGAACTAGCACAGCGGCTGAGTCTCGGCCCTATGCCAAGTTTTAGCCTGAGCTGACAACCAGTGGGGTGGCTTAGCACGTCGTTTAACTCACCGTCTGCAGTTTGTCTATTGAAGTCGCGCAGGAGGAAAGCCTCCACCAAGATAAAGACAAATAAAGGAGCAAGAGAGCAGGTCGCGTTCTGCAGCAGTCCTATTGTGCTCCAAATCACTGCAGCTCTGATAACACAAGCTGTTAGGAGGTAGTGACAGTGTGATGCAATATAGCAACACAAGACCACCATGCAGCAACAAGGTCTGTTCACAGACAAATATGATTATTACAGTATTAATCATCATGCTTACCTTTCCACTACATCAGTCAAGTAATGAAGTATGACAAATCTCACTCGAACTCTAAACAACAGGAAGCAAAAAGCCGAGTAGGTTATTTAGGCTCGCATTAGTGTCCTGGAGGCGATGTGATCTGTAGAAAGATAGTTATAGACTCATTGTGAAAATAATGTTGCAACCAGAAGAAATAAACCAACAGAAATGAATCTTGGTGGGAAGGTTTGAAATTGTGAGACATGGGAATAATTCAAGTTTCATGCTCGACCGCACATGTGAGATATCGTCGCTGTCCAAGGAAATGTATCTACATTTTTGTTGATTTTTACTTTAATGCGTCATTTGATCCCATGAGCTGCTGTGTACACTGTGTGGGAATTTCATGAAGAATGGACCAACAGAAATGGCCCAAAACTGCTTGGTAAGATGTCTGGTTCCATTGACTTCCATTCAAATAAAATTTGAATTTTGGCCTCTCCTGTAAAGTTCCCGTTTTGGAGATACCTGTTTTTCTTTGGACAGCAACGATATGCAAGGATGGGCTTTATCGCTGTACCTCACTGACCCAACAAGAAGGGATGCCCTTCATGAGTCATCCATCAGGTGCACAACGCAGACTACATGCAAGCAGATGTTTACAATGACTGCCCCCAACACCATGTCGGTGTCACCAAAGACTGCAGTGGTGTCATGCCAGACTGTCATGCAGTGACTCAGAATGGTAGCGGGTCATCTTCAGTGATTCGTGTGTGGAGGTACCACGGTCGGCGCCAAGATGAACAGTTTGTTGTCACACGTCCAGAAAGTTAGTGGTATCATTCCATCCCCACCCCACCACAAAATCTGTGAAAACTGCATGGGAATATACAGTACAAGGTCCCTGGGATGGACGGTGTTCAGTAAAAGAGCATTCTTATGCCTTGTCTAGCTTTCTGTTGATGCCACACTGGCGTCAGAAGTAATACTGCCTCTTAGCGGACATGATGGAAATGGTATTATGACAAGCTAAATGCAAAAGTGTGAGAGAGGGCCAAGCTTGGCCAGGAGAGGAACAGCACGGCAAAGACAGGTGGCAAGGACAGCGGCAAGAAAGCGAAGCCCAGCTGGTGGCTGGCAGAGCAGCGTGGTAGCTTTTACCATGTCCTTTCAGCAACACTTGGCTAAGAGAGCACCTATGGTGTGTGTTTACTGAGACAGTGAACATTCTGTAAACCCTGCTGCAGAGAGGGTGTGGGGAGGGGGGCTGTTATAATTTGATTGCATTCAGCCACGAGAGAATTAATGGGGTCATGCACTGATGTTGGATGATTAGTTCTGGAACACCTAGCATTGGGCATGGTGACCTTAAGCGTATTCTATTATCAGTGTTTTTCTGTGGAGTGCAACTGAATGCTCATGTCAGTAATGACTGCACCTGAATGTAGCTGCATTCGCTAATTAGAAGAGGTGTCTATAGACCTTTATAAATATAGTTTTTGTATAATCAGCATCATGTCTAAAGCCAGTTCACAGTTAGCATTTTATTTATGTCCATCCTAGTGTGCATCTTAGATGCGTTTCTTAGAAAAGTAGCTAGTGTAATGTTGCAGGTGGGATGTAACGATATGTATAATCGGCACCAACCCTAATACCCAGCCAGTGGAGGGCTGACATGACAGAATCCTCCTCATTAGCCATGTGTATGATGGCTGACAAGATTTCCTTGTGTGTCTGCTTCTTGTCTTCTGTCTTCCTGACATCTCACACATCACATCTCCTCACCCTTTAACTAAAAGTCAGTCTTACAGAATGACATTTATGCTCTCCTTGCTGCTAGTTTTTGTGATTTAGGTTATTTTTGTTACAGTGTGTTTTCCTCCTTCTGCAAATGAAGAACCATCTGTTATATAAAAACTACAATTGAGGAAATAAGTTCTGGAGGATGCAGGAGCAGATACAGCAAAGTATATTAGTTCTAAATCTACTTTAAATGTGTTTAGTGCATAACTTTATTTGCTTTTATCTAATGGTTCAAAACACCATTTTCTCCTAAATGTGCCTAATTCCCTACGTACAGAAGGAAAAAAGAGCAAGTGACAATTACTACACAAAGACTAGAGTTTGTTATGAAGCTTTACGCAATTTGCAGCTAATTGGATTCAAAGAAAGGGCAACAGACCACTCATTTATTATAGAATGTGGTCCTGCCATCACCTGTTTCAGCAAACTTTCCAACTGACACACACAGACAACTGAAACATCCCAATTAGCAGGGTTTTGAAGCCAACTAAATGACCGCCTATTACTATAGTTTTAGATGCCTCAAGAGAAACTGTGGAAAACACCTTAGCTTACTTGATAATCAAATGGGTCACAAGAAAAAACTAACTGCTACTGTTTCACTAGCTATTGTCGGATAGCCCCATAGAAATAAAACAGCTTTATTACACTAGCAGCTGTTAAACATGGTACACCAACCCCTCTAGGAGCTCTAATGATTTCAAATGTTTATAAAATATGCTACTTAAATGAAGTGAAAAACAAACTGGCGTCTAGTCTAATGTATGGCTGGGGTTAATAAACTGTAGCTGTAACTGTAGATGAGGTACAGCCAGTTATTACAAATGCACCTGGATGGCAAGTTCCAATAAAACGGCCTGTAAATGTTGGTACAAAGCAGGCAGGAAGTGTGGGACAAGGGAAATAGAAAAAAATGAGTGTTTGATTAACGCTTTTGAAGTGATTCTGAAAATGAAATTATAATTTAGTCTAAAAATGATGACACACATTCAGATTTTTTGCATGTAACTTCAAATTTCTAATGTCATCATTCTAAGTCCATATAAAGACAGATAAACACCATTCCTCAAATAAATAAGTAAATAAAAAAAATGTTTTAAGATCTTGAACAATATACAGGACTGCAACATGTCATAACAGACCAGGTCATTAAAAATGTCTATTAATGTCTAAAATGTATTTATATTCAAACTGCTCCAGAAAGAGGGAGGAATGGCTTCTTATGAAAGCCTTCTAAAATAACTTTCAGAGGCACAAAACTGGAGTCAAATAAGCTGATAAAAAGGGCTAGCGCGGAGCACTGTGGCAAATCTTTCTGAAATAGCTTTGCGCATTCACCGGCAGCTTGTGTGGAGGGCGCTTTGGAAAATCACTTCCTCTGAAGTACTCTAATCATTCGACTGTCTGGACGACAGGCAGGTAACGCCACAGGCAAAAACCAAAAAATGTGTTTTCCTTTGCTGTGTGCCACCAATTAATATGATGAACTTAAAGCTTCATTCATTACAAAAAGTGAGGGCAATTTTTTTTGCAAAAAAACTAAATGCAAAAAGATTTTTCTTTTTCTTCTTTTCTTTAGGGTCTCTGTCTGCCAATAAGAGTTGCAAACAGTTCAGCTTATTATTTTTGTCATACTTAAACAAAGCTTGAGGGTTGTTCAAACCTGCCTGAGCAATGACAAAGCAGGAAATGTTATTTGTCAGTCTATTTAGGGACAACTTCATGACAGGGTTCCAATCAGTATTCCCACTGGAGTCCACATTTGATTATGATGGAGTATGGGCAGATTATGAGCACAGCATGAGTACTTGGCCGAAACACTTAGTGTTATGTCTTACAGGTGTAAATCACAATATTTTACTCTGCTAATGTGCTTAATGTGCCAAAGACATGCCTGAAAAGTCTAAAATAACTATCATGGCTAACCATGATAACCTTGATACCCCAATTAGTGTAGGAGAAAACCACTAATATTAAATTGTTAGCTCTTGTGTTTTGGTTTAATCAACTTGCAGACAACTGTATTTTGAACAGAAGCATTTTCTATTATCAAAGGAATGTGAGAAAATATTTTTTTTTCTGATGGTGTGTCAAAGTCAACTATATGTATTGTGTTGCCGAGATACCTAAAGTGGACTTTGTGTAGCCCCTGCTGGAGTTGGGGGGGTGTGGGGGCTGTTATAATTTGTTTGCATTCAGCTACGAGAGAATTAAGGAGGTCAACTTACCCTGGCTGTCCTGTCTCGCAATACCACTTTGTACCTCAAGAGTTATTCATGGGACACAGTACTGTCGAGACTGCCATCAGTCCAACAAGAGGGTATGTTGAAAAATCGTTACTGCTCCAATGGCGTGTTCTAGAATGGCGTTCCAAGAACGCTTTGTTGGCAGAAAACAAAAGAAGTGAAATAAATAAAAGAAAAGCAATTATTAACAGTTGCTTTCCGCTGCTGGAGATGCCCATGGCGAGTTAAGGAAGGAGGTTTGATGGTGAACACTTCTTCTAGACTAGTAAATGAATTGTGTTTAAGGCTAACACCGAGAAGGCTCCTTGGCAGAAGCCCTAGGGATCATGCATTTCTTGGACATCATCTCACTGCATGAACATTGTCATAACAATTGTCAGACTAAAAACAAAAGATTGCATTCAAAATGTAAACAGAATTGGTCCTTTCATTAGCTCCTTCTAAAGGATAATGACTTCCTCTCCAGACTAAACCTAGTAGGGGTAGATGTAGTACTGTGCAGGCAAGCGTGAGGCTAGTGTTCATGCAAGTTTGATCATGCATACGCTGAGCATGGCCAGACTTCTGTCTATGCCAGTTTAGGCTCAATGCATCAAGCTTTGGCTTGTGGTTGTTGTAGTCACCGAATTGCAGCACTGTGCATGCTGATTTATAGAAGATCATTTTTCTATGGTGAACAACAGAGATGCCTGCTTCTACATATTAAAATGATAGCTAGCTAGCACAGCTGACTGACGGTTATGATGCTGTCACTTAGCACCAGGGAGTTGCACTGTCAGAAACACAGTATGAACCCCCTCCCAAAAAAGAGCAGTCTGCCTGCATTTGTCCTGATGGGAGTTCATAGTAATCAGTTGAAAAAGAAAACCTGTTAGTCCCAACAGTCTGTCCATCTGCCATTGTGTGCAAGCTTATCCATGTGACCGTCTTAGCTTCACAGCAGCATGTTTGAACTCTGAACTCAGTCTCCTCCTAACATATCATTTTCTCAGTCTGTGCCATAAGCCTCCATTCCAGAGCCTGTAGCATGTCATAAAGCGTTAAAAGAACAATGTGGCAAAACATCTTTCACAACACTAAGCTCGTATTTTGTGGGCCGTGATGGGAGTCAAAGCAGGAGATCGGGGGGAGATCTGCCTCACAAAGCTTGATTTCTGGCTTAGCTGGCTAACATTAAGCTTAGTTTGATCAAATGCCGGATTTACTCCCAAAGGTGGATGAATTTTTACTGAGATACATCACCATGGCAACTTGCTGCATGTCTAACCTGCTCCAGGGCATGTTAGGCTCAGGATTCATAATCATAAACAACTCCTGGACCAATCAGAGAGGGCTTCTGACTAATCAGTGATAGCCTTCTGATAGAGGTGGACCCATTCAGTCATTTTTGGGTTCTTTTTTGCTTTGTGACTGTTACGTCTGTCTGTCTGTCTATCTGTCTGTCTGCCTGTCACCATCCATGTGCTTTTGTTTTGGTCATGTGATCCTTGTTGTTATGCCCCATGTGTGTCTGTCTTTTTTGGTCATGTGCCCCTCCTGTCTCCGCCCTCTAGGTCCGTGTTTGTAGCCCCGCCCCTTCCCAGGTGTTGCTTGTTTGTCTTGTTCATTTATACTCCCTGTTGTCCCCTGTGTTTTTGCTTGACGTTTTGTGTTCAAGAAGTATGTTTGTGTTCATGGAATACGTTTGGTTTCTTGTTTAATGTAAGTTTGGATTCTTGTTGGATGTTTGTTTGGTTTCTTGTATGTTTCAATCCTTGTCTTTTGGTTTGTTTCTGTCTTTAGTTCTGTTTTGTTACTTTGTGTTCTTAGATTATTTTGTGTTTCATTAAAACCCACTTGCGTCCTGCCTCCTCGTCAATCCCCCTTCTGTGACAGTGACATTTGTGGTGACACTCACTTTTCAGAGAAGGAAACAAATTATATGCGAATATGAAACATCTAAAACATGCCAATAAGCAGTATCACAGTGGCAGTGGTGACAGGACTGCTTTCTAATGTTATACACTCATCATCAAAAGTATAGTTACACAAGTAGCTGCACCCAGAAGGAATCAGCCGACAGGAATGACACTTGGTGGGTAGGTTTGAAGTTGTGAGACATGCAAATGATTCAAGTTTCGGTCGGTCATGTGTCGGTGACGTAAGCAGTGATGGGCCTTATTGCTGTACCTAACTGACCCAACAGCCACAATTGCGGACATTTAGTGAGCAGGTATTAAAATCATCCTTGTATTTATGTAGTTAGGTTAGTTTGTCCAGTTACTTTGAACCATGAAGCTCTACATAAAAAATGGCTGTAATGTAAAAAAATAATAAATTACACACCCATACAACATAATACCATTTCACTTCAGTGATTCCTTCCTCTTTTCTGTCTATCACTCTTCTAGAAGCTTTGGACAAGAAAGACTCCCTTTTAAGATGCTGTTGAGAGGAAATCTGGCCTTGGCCACAGGAAGGGATCCGTGACCTCCATATCCCTCAGGGCCATAAACCTTGTAAAGAAGTTGGATAAGCCTGGCCACTGTTAGGTACCAGAGATCGCATGTTATGGCCAGGCTTTTATAGGTATATGATGGAGAGGTTACAGGGGCTGTAAGGCTGGAATCCAGATATGATCAGAAAGGTGCTCTCTGCTCCCTAGAAATAAACTCTCAGAAATACAGATACTGAACTGTCACCGTGTTCGGATCCTCAAGGGCTTGTCTTTAGTACCTTTAGTTACTGAACATAAAATAGAGCTGTTCGCCCATTCACGCTCATACTCACGTTATGCAAATTACACAAGGGCCCTGCCTCCCCCTGTGTCAGAGTTGAAGAGTAACTATTCCCTTGGTCACCAAAAACATGGGAGTGAATTGCAGGAGGTAGAACAGGTAAACTTTTGTTCACATTTCTCCTAGTTCCCAGCAAACAACAAAAGAGTAAGAGTTAAATGTAACTACTTATAATGTTATTAAATATGCTGACAGGCAATGGATCTTACATACTGCAGGTTTAAAAAAAATAACTGTGTCACACGTAAACAGGTGTCCAAATGTGCATGCAGGAAATAAAACTAGGGCTTTGCAGGAGCGGCTTCTTTGGAAATCAGTCTCAACAATGTATGTGGTGATGGCACACTCTTCATAGGAACACACCGTGTTAAAGCAAGACAAACACTCTTAGTCTCTCTCTTAGTCAAGGTTTGGTTACAAGTCTGGACTAATGCAGAGTAAAAAGCAATGGATCGACACTGTTGATTACACACTGATATTTATTATTACATTATTATATATTCATATTTGAAACAATGATTTTTAAAGTTTATTAGATGGGCATACTAGGCAATATGAATATACATCTATCTACAACCAATACCCAGCAAATATTCAGCCAGGCCATAGTACAAATAATATTTTTGAATAGACCTAATGCAAATTATAAACTTATTAAACATCCTATTTATAGTTTTATGTATTGTTTGTTTATATCTCATTCTGTTCTGTATGTGGGTCTACTTATACTTAGATGGGGCACACTGTTTTAAAGGAGGGCAGGGAGAACTGGAGTGTTGGCTGTGACTGTGGCAGTTATTATAGGGTCTTGGTTCAGGTAGAAAAACCCCTTTTGGTTACGGCCGAAATTTAGGTCAGCATGATTTGGGAGACAGAATATGATACAATGGTCTTTAATACTTAAAAAAAAGAATTTGAATGTCAAAATTGATGGTAATCACAAGTGAGAACTAGAGGATGTATTTTATGTCAAAACTAAAAAAAATCAATAGCTGAAGAAGAAAGCAGGGTAGGAAGAAAGAAGCAGGAGAAAAAAGAGCGTGAGGTCACAACCCTAATTCAAATCACGTATGACCTCATGAAAGCTTCGCTGTTTGTCCAATGTTTTCATGCAAATTACATTTATTGTGCATTTTGGTTGCGTTCTGCATGCTGAACATAGAGGGCTATTTGTTTGCTATAAGTCTTATAGGCCAGGACGGCTTGAAAGGAAGGCATCAGCAAGTTCAAGTTGTTTCATTTCCTCCAAGCGGGGGTTCTGTTTTTATGTTCTACTCATCTTAAGAAGAAAAGCCCATTAAAATATGAATCATGAAACACAGTTTCTTTACTGCGCACGCACACAGGGCCATGTAACTTCCTGCTCCCGTAATCCGGTTGTTTTATCCATCACACACAGAGAAATGAGTCAGCCCCTCAGCCATTTCTTGTTCTTTTTTTCATTCGCCATCAAATTTCTCAGGATTAATTTCAGTCTTGCAATGTGCAGCAGATATGTAGTGCTGAATGTCATTGTGACAGTCGTAAGTGGACTCCCTCTCTTCCTGGGGTGATGGGACTTTTTCAAAGCCCATCAAGAAATGGAAGAGAGAATATCATGTCTCTTCACTGGAGGCTGAGACGGGATGGCTTCTCATGTCAGAATGGTCATCTCGGACCTAAAGCGCCACACTCTTTTATTTATAATGGCAATTCATATTTGCATGTAAATCCTTGGTGCAGGTTGCAGGTTCTGGTTAGGCACATTCTGGTTATGACTAGGTATTAAAATATTTAACATTTTTTCATTCACTGCCAAGAAATTAATATCTAAGTATTTATATAAAGAGTAAACCAAAAATATTTTATATGATCAATTATAACAATTATAAGCCCATTATAACACTTTTAGTTTTGTAATTTTTTTGTGATTTGGCAACACAAGGAGTTCTTAACAGTTATATTTTTATTATATATATGGTATAATTAAAGGTTTTGACACAGTGGATGTGGACACACAAATGTGTAACAATCAGTTCTAGACTTATTAGCATTAGGGCACCTGAACACACTGTTTGAAAACTATTTATCTGGTACAGAAAACAGTAAGTGCATACTGAAAGGTTTTTTTTATTGTGTACTTCAGGGATCAGTGTTGGGGCTTCCTCTATTTACTACATGCGTCAACAGTCAAATGCAGCCAAATTTGACTTATGCTGATGATTCCCTTACTTACTGTGCAGGACCTACTCAACACCAAGCCTTGCATAATTTACAGGATAATATCAATACTGTGCAACACAGATTTTATAGTGTCCGTTTTAAATATGCACAAACAAAATATGGTTGAAAATGTCTCTACTGATATCTACATACCAATTCAAACAAAGATGAAATTGTGTTTAATTACAACAGTAAATTTATTTAAGGAGCTGAAGTGTCCACCAACCAGGAGTGGGACCGTCAACGGGGAAGCCACTGCAGCTGCTTGGCACAGGTTCAGATTCATGGATGGGGCTCTGGTAACCCTCGATCTCATCTCTTCTGCTAATATCCCCATCAAATGAGAAAGTACAGGTGCCATCTTCTGCTGTGGCTCCCCTGTTGTCTGAGGAGAGAAGAAGGAAAAAGGCAAGGAAAGAGCGAGAGAGAGAGAGTGGAACAGGAGCCTTCTTGCAAATCTGGTTACCAAAATTAACTAACGTAATAACTTAGTAGTATGAGTTCAGCAGGCTAGTACACAAAACACAGTATTAGCATATCACACTGTTGCTTTCTAACAGGAGGTGATGACACACCATTTCTGGCCTCACCAGTCTTAACATCTGTATAGACTTCTTGAAAAGCTAATTAGCAAAACGAACTAAAACACATCTTTAAATAAAAATAGCTCTGGACTTGTTATATCATGAGCATTCTCTTAAACTATGGCATTATTATTTGATATGAACCTAGTCCTTAAGAACGCTTCATGCTAAACTATTCACGAATGTAAACACAGATTGAACATCTGTTAGGATCAGTTCTTTATTTTAAAGAGCCCTAGCCCTTTTCTCTAATTGAAAAGGACCAGTTCTGTGATGGACCAGCTGGAGAAGTACTTTCAGGGATTCCCTAGAGCCAATCAGGCTTGGTGTCTTGGGTTTTGTCAAAATGGAGCTGCAGTAGAAGTAGACATTCATGGTGCAGCATTTGTTTGGTCTTTCTCCCTGTAAGAGAGTGAATGTGATTTGAATGTGCATGTGTGAATATATAATTATCCCATGGTATCCGCAATTACAGACTGTATTATATCTGTTTCTCTGCATGATCCTTTGGCTCTGTTTCTAAGTGGTTAGGAGTTATTTGGGTGGTGGATCATTCTCTATACTGCAGCAACAAATGTGATGGCTGGAGCTGATAAAACGGACAGTGAGTGTACCTACAAGGAACTGTTCCTAATCAAGTTGTGGGTGGTGGAGGTAGTTATAAATCTAATATAAGTATTAATAATATACATTATGTCCCATTTACATATTTAAAACAGCCTCTGTTAAAAATCATTTTTACAGTGTGCTGGAACAAGCGGCAATATTTACTCTGCTGTCTAACTAGAGAGTTACATTTATCTTCCCTATTAGGTTCAATGACTGTTAGACAGCTGCCTATGTAGACATGTACCTAGTTAGATGACAACTTAGACAGCTGCCAATGTAGATACTTGCCTTGTTAGATAATTACTTAAATAGCTGCCTATGTAGACACATGTCGAGTTAGATCACTACTTAGAGAGCTGCCTATGTAGACACATGCCTAGTTAGATGACTACCTAGACAGCTGCGTGTGTAGATGCTTGACTTGTTAGATGACTACTTAGACAGCTGCCTATGTAGACACATGCCTAGTTAACTGCCTGTGAAGAGACCTATTCATTTAGATGCCTACTAAGACAGCTACCTATGTACACACATGACTTCTTAGATGCAAACTAATACAGCTGCCTATGTAGACGCATGCATAGCTAAATGATAACTAAGACATCTGTCTGTGTAAACACATGCTTAGTTAGATGCCAACTAAAACAGCTGCCTATGTAGACATCTGCCTAGTTTGCTGCCTGTGTAGACACATGCTTATATAGATGCCTACTTAGACAACTGTCTAATACATATGTGCCTCCTTAGATGCATACTTAGACAACTGCCTATGTAGAAACTACCTAGTTAGCTGCCTGTGTAAACACATGTTTAGTTACCTAGTACCTAGTTTTAAAGGTATTGTTTAACTAGTGAAAGAAGAAGCAAAACTGTTTTAAATTATTTTAGGGTTTGATGATCTTTTTCTTTTTTTCGCCCCAATGACAGAACTAAATGTTACATGTTGCTGCTGATCTAGGCCATGCCAGAACACTCTTGTAAAAGAGATTCTGTTTCCTAGTTTAAGAAATAAACAATAAAAAAAATATCACAAAACACTCAAATCTTATATATTGTTAACTGGAAGAAATATTTAACACTCTTAGAACACTCTTCCAACACTCTTAGAAATAAAGGTGCCCAAAAGCGTTTTTTGGAGGCTATAGAAGAACCACTTTTTTCCCTAAAGAATGATTAAACGTAAAAAATGATTATGAGTTGTAGTTAATGAACTTTTAAATAATGAACTTGAATGAACAAATGATCTTTTAAAGAATGAATGATTAAAAGTTTCTTTACTGTTTTTTTTCCCAGATCATCGTTTTAAATTGGGAACTTTTTGTATATGAATGCAGTTATCATCAGACGAAGTGTGACCTCTCACTAATGTTGTTGTATGGTCTACACTTATATATGTTTCATAAATTTGTGTCTCCACTAGCTTTGCTGTAATTGTCTAATATACACTTTACTACAGTCATAAGGACTAAACAGGTAAGAAATTTCTCGGAAGCTTGCAATTTGGCTAACATCTTAAAATGCAGCCCGACTTGAAGGCTGCAGTAGGTCAACATCAGTCACCTGTACTTGCATGATCATTCTGAAAATATAGCCAGCTAGCTACTGCTTTAGGCATTTCCCCTCTTTCAGGAAGCATCAGCTCTGTACCACAGTACAGAGATTAAACAATCACAACTGTGACATAATTGCTTACAGACTGCACTGCATACTGTAGTTAATATTATACAGAAGGACACTATTCATAAGCTATTGCTAACATGGGTAACCAGCACGTTCAAACCCACTCTAAAACCACTCATTTTCCATCCCAATGTGTGTGAGATTCCAGAGTTTACATGTTTCTAGGTTTTAAAATAAGCATGCTGCCAGAAGTCCTTGGTGTTCAAGACACATGGATGTCATATGTTTGACACATTACATTACAGGTTCTCAAAAATAACAGCTATTTGTACAAAACTACTGTCTTTTTCTCCAGCTGAAGCTGCAATTACTTCCAATCTCAGAGCACACATAGCTGGGGACGGCAGGAGTCCCAGCAGCAGGGTACAAATCCGGGTCATGTTCTTTTCCAGAGCCTTTTCCACTTGTTTCAGACACGTAGTGCTCATTCTGCCTGTATGCTGTATACAAAACCGTTTTAGGAGCTTAAACACGCAGCAAACTTAGCATGTATGTGAAAAATCTAGAATGTGCTTCTCTCACTCATGCATATGCATTTGAGGGATGGTCACACAAAATGTTGGAGATATTGGATGTGCAGCTGATTGTATATATTCAATCAATTTATTCAGGTTTCAGGGGCCAGTTTTGGGTGGAATTTTCTCCGCCTCTTAAAAACAGGCGTAAATTAGCTGCAGTGTCCCAAAGGCATGTTGTTGAGAGTCTTTTTCTAACAAGGGAAGCAGGCATAACAGCTAGAAGTAGGCTCAGGCCTCAAACATGTGCTGAAAGAGTATTTGCCAGAACTATTTTGAATCTCAGACCCCCCAATCCAATTATATTTGTATGTTACTGTAAATAGGCATACAGAGTGAGATGACATTTATATGGTCAACACATGACCCGGATTGGTAAGTATCACAACTTGCAAATGGTTTTTGTAGACCACTAAGAGCCTTTTCATTCTTCTTTGGGTGATTTTCCATCTTCTAGTTTAAGGTCTTCTAGAGGTTCTTGGGCTGTCTTGTAAGCAGTGCTTTTAGAGGTCTATATGCTTGCTGATTTTGTTTAGATTGGAATGCTGTGAGGGGCATGGCAAAACCTTCAGCTTGCATCTCTTGGGTAGTCTATTAAGATTTTCAGATTTTGAGCAGTTCTCAGAATTTGTTGGTATTTAATTTAATCCATTCTTCCCTCTACCATGTTTCCCATGCCACTGGCTGCAACACAGGCCCAAAGCACGATCAACCTGTCCCCATGTGTAACAGCTGGAGAAGTATGGTTTTCATGAAACTCTGAACCATTCTTCTTCAAACATACCTTTTCTCATTGCAATCAGAAAGTTGTTTCGTAACTTCATCAGTTCACAGGCTTGTTTACATGTTCCTTGGCGAACTTAAAAGAACTCATTCCTTCTGATGATTCTTCAATGAAACTCAAATGCACAACAGTGCACCACTACTTCAGAGTCTGCTAAATCTTCCTGAAGGTCTTTTGCTGACAAATGAGGGTTATTATTTGCTTTTCTACCAATCCTAGGAGCAGTTCTTAGTAAAGGTTTTCTTGGTCCTCCAGAACTCAACTTGACACCCACCTGTAAACTACCATTACAGACTGAGAAAGTGAAACACGTTGCTGTCTTTTTATAGGCTTTTCCTTTTTGTGGTGCATCAGTTATTTTAATTTTCAAACTTTCAAAGCTGTGCAGAGGAGCACCATGGCTGCTGATTCTTAAGGCCGGGTTTGAAGAGTCAGAGTATTTAGAAAGCTTTGAAATTTTCATCACCTGCCCTTTCTCAATGATGATTATGAACCAGCCCTACAAGGCTTATTCAAGTCTGAGACAAAGGCTCAAAACTTGCCAGGTCCAAACTTTTGCATCTTTCCTTTTTTACTCTCAAATTGTACAGGAAAAACAAACAACCAAAAGAAAATCCTGAACAACCAAACAAAGAAATAATACACTATTCTTGCTTAAAAAGCTTGATGCTTCCCCTTCAACACTTTGCCTTTTAGAGATCACTTCATCCTCTACTTACTTATCCATGGATCCCCACACTGTTGCATGCTATGGACGTATAATATGTAATATAAAATATTAGACAATATCTTGGGGCGAAAGAATTTAATATGCCACTGAGCCTTACATTTTTCAGCTTGTTTTAAGCTTGTTGGTGCCTCTACAATTTCACTGCAGTTTTTCAAGCCTGTGCCTCACAAGCATAGCATAATTAGCAGGCAGTCCTATGCACAGTTTATTATCTACAGCTCTATTAAAGTCAGCACTCTTTTCAGATGGATTGCGAGTGCATATTGTGGCCACATCAAGGCATATTTTGGGCTGCACTTTTTCATAGCTCTACATTGGGCCCTCTGTATTATTTTACCCAGCATGTCGTCCAGAACCCCTACGTACATTTTAAAGTTTGGTAGAGTTAGTCCAATTCTAGATCTTTTACTCACAGTAGTCTCTTATCCTGCCCATCTATAAAAAGACCCTCTCCTGTGAGAAACAGTGGTATAAGTCTACAACTTCAGAGGTAATTTGTCTTTGTTACCGGTTCACCATAAGCGATAATATGACATAGAGCAACCCAAAACCAGCTTTTAGATATGGGTAAAAAAAGCAGATCTAAAAGCCTGTAAATGGTTGAAATATAAAGCAGTTCTTGAGATCGATTTGGGTCGCTGTGCGCTATCATTACAGAAACTGATCAATATAAAACATAGAGACAATGGAGTAGCATGAGCTAAACGAAGGTGTACTGCTTTTGTTCTTGTCCTTTTTTTGATATAGCTTAAATGATGTGGTAGAATTGTTTTTAATCAATTATTTTTTATTCTTTTCTTTACAATCCTATGACAGCATAATCTCCTCTGAAGCTCATGCAGCCTTTCATAGCATCTATTACCAGCCACAAAACACTGTCAAGCCTTTATCGCTTAGTACAGGAGCTGTATGGCAATGTGCACTTCACCTCAAGCAATACTTTTAACAGGTGTGGTGAATGGGCAAACTGGGTGCGCACAAGCCTCAGACTGCTGATTCTAACATCATAACACATACAGAAGGAAAAAGATAGCTTTATTAAGGCTTCAAACTGCTATCAATGGGATTATGAGCTTTGGTGTTTGGAACGGTTCTATTTCAAATGGAAATAGATCATTGAGCTCGCGAGACCGAGCATCAGTAGACAAAAAGTATTATCGGTTAACATATCATCCCTGTGGTTTGGAAGGCAGTAAAAGTGTCAGCATGAGGAATGCCTAGCCTCCGCAGTTACTGCCTGCTTCATTAAGAGACCCTGTAATTCAGTTTCCAGTTCAGTCCTTAACTTAAGTTACGAGAGCATAGGAAGCTCCTCGTCTGATGGTCCTGAATGAAAGCTGTGCTGTGATGTGAACACAGCCAGTTGACACCATCATCAATATTTGAAAGGCAACACATCATACTGAGATCAGCTACAAGTGCCCAGAACACATTGCTGCACCAGAGACACCAGCTCAACCAGCCTTGTGGATCTGTCCGCAGGGTCACTAGCTTTCAGCAGAAGACAAATGCACTTGCCCCTATATCCTCGCCAGTGTTGGAGCACAAAAAGCTGCATGCAGTTCAGGCTTAACCACTGTGGGAGGTCTTATCCTCTCACCCTTCTCAGCTGAAACATCCACGGGGAGATAAACAATGATGACTTAAAGAAGTGCTCTGACCTTGAGCCACTTGAATGGTTGTTGCGGGCATCCCACTGGAGACCTGGCTGAAACGTAAAACCGTTTTCTCACACAGTATCTGCGTAAAAAAGTCAATACGGCGCAGAAACACAGGTCAACAGCAAGGAAACGAATCCAGCACAGTCCTGTTCTGCTTTCACCCCCACAAAAAATAACTTTATCGCCGCTTTTTGAATCATTTATGTATGCAAGAATTTTTTGTAGAGGAAATCGAGACGCAGAGGCAGTGGAATGCTTATTACATTTCTTGTGTGATAGCTAAAGAGATTGAGTTGGCAAAACTAGCCTGGGAGAATGCAATTAGCATGGTTCAACTCATCATCACAACTTGATTGCATGAGAGCTGACGACTCAACACTATATGAAAGCACGGAGGAACAAAACAATGCTCATTTTCCTCACCACCTCTAGCCTTTCTAGCTGCATCTAATTCAAGAGGCAAAAATCTTGATCTGCTGTCAAAGAAATGTTAGTAATTGCTTTGTTATTTTTGCTTAGTGTCTGTCTCACCATGTGTGGCACTTTCTAAGGGTTTCTTTAGAGCAGTGTCACAGAGGAAACACATCTAAAGAATCTTTCGATGGATGGTTTATGAAACAGATTTTTTTGTCTCCAAATTAGAGCTATAAGTGTAAAGAACTAGACCTAAAATTAATACTTATGTCCCCAAAATGTATAGCCTATGTTTAGATATTTGGTTCATATTTGTTGTCACTTTACATATTTCTTTCAAAGAACCACATTATCAGCAGGGCATGGTTGACGTTCATCAACAAGGCCAAAATCAAATACTCAATTCCAATTTAAATGCTACAGCTTGTGTAGATGCCAAATATAACTGTGACACATTTAAGTTTGCACGGAAAAGTCGCTAAATATGCTGGCAAATGGGAAACCAACCTCAATGGCCACATCTTTAACAACATCCTGGACAGGTTCTGCTCTTCACATTTCAGTCCAGACAGTTTTTCCAGTGTTGGCCAACATCAAGCAGGCTTGGTGCAGTATTTTACACTAAAGAGGCTAAAGAGACTGAAAAGAGGAGCAGTTCTCCCATTAGCATGGCAACACCAACTACAACCTGTAGGTAGCAGCCATGCTGTGTGAATTTATTCACTGTTTGCTGGTTGAAGTCAGATCATCTTAAATAAAAGTTTTCATAGTAAGTAACAGCTTTAATTTAGTTTGTGTTGTTTCATGCATTTTAACATGCATACCTTCTAGGCAGACATAAGAGAACAATGTAAAAACAATGAATAAATGCATTCTATGGCAACTTTTAAAAACATGCCAGCTGCCGCAAAGTCTGACTGAAAAGAGTTTTCAATGCCCCAAAGAGTTGAAAGTTAAAGGAGTACTTCAAATTAGAGCAGCATAAAAACAATGGTTTGTACACTGTGCTAAGTGCACTAGTACCTGAAGAGAAAACTCACAGGTGTTATTCATAACTAAGGACCTCCCGAAAACGCAAAACCACTGCAATGTTATCTATTCATATTTATTAAATCCCCATTAGCCATAAAGTTATAAGCCTGCTAAGGAATTTCCATTGAATAAGTGTATGAGAAATTGTTCAGGCTAAAATCTGCATTTATTCCCTGTTGATTGATGGTGCTAGTGGGTGTGTTCATGCTCTTTGGGCTTGGTGGGACATGTCCCATATCTAATTATTGCATTTCTGCCATTATATTAAACACATTCCATTGTGTAGGGAATACCATAAATAAAGGCCATCAGATTTATTACAGAAAGTTAATTGTTTAGATTAATTGGCTAATCAGTAAAATAGTCAATAGATTAATTGATAGAAAATAGTCATTAGTCATTAGCTCTATATAGCCATTAGTCATTAGCTCATCCACATCATGTAATTAAAGCTTTTTCCAATGCAAGTTTCTTTATACTGAGATGCCAAGTGGTGTGACAGCATTTAAAATCTGGAATGTTTGAAATAAGTAGATAGAGATAAGTAACAGATGGGGAAAGCAATTTTCAGGATGTTGCAATATTTCTAGATCACAATTCAAATTTGAACCAAAGTCTTTCTTTCCGTGTCTTGGCTCTTCTACTGAAGCTAGTGTTCACAGAACTCTCAGGTGGGTTTAATTTACTTATCAGATCATTTTGCTCAAACATGCCAGCTTGAGTACATGTTTTCATTAAAGAAACATTTCAGATTCTACTTTCCACCCAAACTGAATGTTGATAATATAATTTCTTGTGAATAGATATTGTATTAGAAATTAGAAGGAAATACAAAATAGAGCAGTGGTCTCAGAATTTTTGGACCACACTCTATATGCACCTGACTCTATTTCATTTTTAAATAGGGGGACTTCAAGGCACTTTACAGAGAATTCAAATGATTATAAATACTCCATTAAATAACAAAAGAAAGCTAAATTATATTATTTTATGCTATATGATAAAATGAAGGACATAAAAATATGAATGGTAATTAAGTTTAATTAAGTGCTAAAAATATACAATTGCTTGATCTGCTTTAGGAACAGGCTATGCAAATCTGACACCTTCCAGAAGCACTGCAGAGCCATATGTCATTTTTTTGGAGGAATCTAACGGAGCACAAGGTAAATACACGCAATGTTTTACAAAAAAGCCATTTGACATTTTCCTGTCACTTGAAAGCACCCTACAGAGCGAATATACAAGCTGCAAAGTTTTTAAGGAGTGCAAAGTGTGCAAAGTTGATGATGATGAAAAACTACTACCGTACTACCAATTTAAATCAAATGAGTTTTTTAGAGGACTATAAATGGTCTATGCTGGTGGTAGTCATACTGTGGCTTATTACTTTTTTGGAGTTGTCTGAAGCAATATCTTGCTCTATTACCCATATGGACCTGGGTTGGAGAGAAAAGATGAGACTCAGCAGGACTGAGGGTATTCTTTACGAATGCCAAATAAATGTTGTACAGGTTAAGGCATAAACCCAGCTTAAACCAACCACAGGCTCTTGAAGTCTGGTGCCACTCTTCATCTGTATTAACCACAAAGACTCATGTTTATCATTAAAGGGGCCTAAATATGTCATTTTGCCTTATCTCCCATTTCCCTTCTCCCAGGGTCGATATTAATCATGTCTTATGCCCAGATACAGGTGAAACGCAAAATAAAGCAATATCATAAAGAAACATCTACGGTCGTTATACACTGCTATAAGACGTATGTAGTTTGTGGCAATGAGAAAGCAAAACGTGCACAAATACAGAGCATCTCCCGTATTTTCAAAGCTAGTCTCAGACAGAAAAAGAGTCTCATCTTTTCTCTCCAACCCAGGTCATATGGGTAATAGAGGCAAGATATGCTTCAGACAACTCCAAAAAAAGTAATAAGCCACAGTAATGACTCACCACCAGCATGAGACCACCCATTTATAGTCCCCTAAAAAAACTCATTGATTTAATTGGTAGTACGGTAGTAGTCTTTTCATCATACATCAACACTTTTGCAACACTTTGCATCCTTAAAAACTTTGCAGTCTTGTAATATTCGACTCTGTAGGGTGCTTTCAAGTGACAGGCTAAATGTCAAATGGCTTTTTTGTAAAAAAACATTGCGTGTATTACCTTGTTGCTCCGTTAGATTCCTCAACAAAAAAATGACATATGCTCTGCATGGCTTCTGGAAGAGTGGTCAGATTTGCATAGCCTGTTCCTAAAGCAGATCAAGCAATTGTATGTTAAGTATGGTATGAGGAATTTTTTAGCACTTAATTAAAACTTAATTACCATTCATAATTTTTTATGTCCTTCATTTTATCATATAAGCATAAAATAATATAATTTAGCTTTGTTCTTTGGTTATTTAACGGAGTGATTTAATAATCATTTGAATTCTCTGTAAAGTCGCCTTGAAGTCCCCCTGATTTAAAAATTGAAATAGAGTCCAGGTTGCATATAGAGTGTGGTCCAAAAAATTCTGAGACCACTGCTCTATTTTTGTATTTCCTTCTAATTTCTAATACAATATCTAGTCACAAGAAATTATAATTATCAACATTCAGTTTTGGGTGGAAAGTAGAATCTGAAATGTCTTCTTACATGAAAACATGTAACTCAAGCTGGCATTGTTTGAGACAAAATGATCTGATAAGGTAAATTAAACCACCTGAGAGTTTCTGTGAACACTAGCTTCAGGTAGAAGAGCAAAGACACGGAAAGAAAGGACTTTGGTTCAAATTTGGAATTGTGATCTAGAAATATTGCAACATCCTGAAAAATTGCTTTCCCCATCTGTTACTTATCTCTATCTACTTATTTTTTCAAACATTCCAGATTTTAAATGCTGTTCCACAACCACTTGGCATCTCAGTATAAAGAAACTTGCAATTGGAAATAAAGCTTTAATTAACATGTTATGTGGATGAGCTAATGACTAAACGGCTAATATAGAGCTAATGACTAATGACTATTTTCTATCTATCAATTAATCTATTGACTATTTTACTGATTAGCCAATTAATCTAAACAATTAACTTTCTGTTCATTAAATCTGATGGCCTTTATTTTATGGTATTCGCCCTACACAATGGAATGTGTGTTTAATATAATGGCCAAGAAAGCAATATTTAGATATGGTGACATGTCCCACCAAGCCCCAAAGAGCAGTGAAACACACCCACTAGCACCATCAATCAACAGGGAATAAATGCAGAATTTTAAGCCTGAACAATTTCTCATAACACTTATTCAATGGAAATTCCTTAGCAGGCCTTATAACTTTAATGGCAACTGGGTGGATTTAATAAATCTGAATTAGATACAAATTGCAGTGGTTTGCGCGCCTTTCGCGGAGGTCCTTAAGTTATGAATAACACCACGTTGACGTTTTCTCTTCAGGTGAACTAGTGCACTTAGCACAGTGGGGTACAAAACCCATTGTTTTTAATGGCTGCTCTAAATTTGAAGTACTCCTTTAACTTTCAACTCTTTGGGGCATTGAAAACTCTTTTCAGTCAGACTTTGCGGCAGCCTGGCATGTTTTTAAAAGTTGCCATAGAATGCATTTATTCATTAGTTTTGACATTGGTTCTCTATGTACTGCCTAGAAGGGATGCATGTTAAATGCATGGAAACAACACAAAACTATATGTAAAGCTGTTTACTTACTATGAAAACTTTTATTTAAGATTGATCTGACTTCCAACCAGGCAAACAGTGAATTAAATTCACACAGCGATGGCTGCTACCTAGCAGGTTGTAGTTGGTGTTTTTTTACCATGCTAATGGGTAACTGCTCCTCTTTTCAGTCTCCCTTTAGCCTCTTTAGGTAAGTTAAAAATACTGCACCAAGCCTGCTTGATGTTGGCCAACACTGGAAAAACTGTCGTGGACTGAAATGTGAAGAGCAGAACCTGTCCAGGATGTTGTTAAAGATGTGGCCATTGAGGTTTGGTTTCCCATTTGCCAGCATATTTAGCGACTTTTTCCGTGCTAAACTTAAATTTGTCACAGTTATTATTTGGCATCTACACAAGCTGTTAGCATTTAAATTGGAATTGCGTATTTGATTTTTGGCCTTAGTTGATGAAACGTCAACCCATGCCCTGCTCGATAATGTGGTTCTTTGAAAGAACAATATGTAAAGTGACAACAAATGGATGAACCAAAATATCTACAACATAGGCTTACATTTTTGGGGACATAAGTATTAATTTTAAGGTCTAGTTCCTTTACACTTATATCTCTAATTTGGAGGACAAAAAATCTGTTTCATAAACCATCCATCGAAAGATTCTTTAGATGTGTTTCCTCTTGTGACACTGCTCACTAAAGAAAACCTTAGAAAGTGCCACACATGGTGAGACAGACACTAAGCATAAAATAACACAAAGCATTACTAACAATTTCTTTGACAGCAGATCAAGATTTTTGCCTCTTGAATTAGATTGCAGCTAGAAAAGCTAGAGGTGGTGAGGAAAATGAGCATTGTTTTTGTTCCTCCGTGCTTTCATATAGTGTTGAGTCGTCAGCTCTCATGCAATCAAGTTGTGATGATGAGTTGAACCATGCTAATGCATTCTCACCAGGCTAGTTTTTGCCCACTCAATCTCTTTAGCTATCACACAAGAAAAGTAAATAAGCATTCCACTGCCTCTGGCGTCTCGATTTTCCTCTACAAAAAAATTCTTGCATACATAAAGAATTTCAAAAAGCGGCGATAAATTTATTTTTTTGTGGGCGGTGAAAGCAGAACAGGACTGGTGCTGGATTCAGTTTTCCTTGCTGTTGACCCTGTGTTTCTCCTGGACTCCGGATTGACTTTTTTTACGCAGGATACGGTGTGAGAAAACGGTTTACCGTTTCAGCCCAGGTCTCCAGTGGGAGAACCGGCAACAACCATTAAAGTGGCTCAAGGTCAGAGCACTTCTTTTTAAGTCATCATTGTTTATCTCCCCGTGGATGTTTCAGCTGAGAAGGGTGAGAGGATAAGACTCCCACAGTGGTTTAAGCCTGAACTGCATGCCGCTTTTTGTGCCTCCAAACACTGGCGAGGATATAGGGCAAGTGCAATTTTGTCTTCGGCTGGGAAATCTAGTGACCCTGCGGACAGATCCACAATGCTGGTGAGCTGGTGTCCCTCTGGTGCCCAGCAATGTGTTTTTGGTCTGGGCACTTGAGGCTGATCTCAGTATGATGTGTTGCCTTTCAAATTATTGATGATGGGTCAAATGGCGGTGTTCACATCACAGCACAGCTTTTCATTCAGGACCATCAGACGAGGCGCTTCCTATGCTCTCCGTACACTTAAGTTAAGGACTGAACTGGAAAACTGAATTAACAGGGTCTCTTAAATTAATGCAGGCATTAAACTGCGGGAGGCTAGGCTTCCTCATGCTGACACTTTTACTGCCCTTCCAAACCACAGGGATGATATGGTTAACCGATATTAACTTTTGTTCTACTGATGCGTCGGTCTCTCGGCGGCTCACATGATCTATTTCCATTTGAAATAGAACGTTCCAAACACCAAAGGCTCATATCCCATTGATAGCAGTTTGAAGCCTTAATAAAAAGCTATCTTTCTTCTGTATGTGTTATGAGTAGAATCAGCAGTCTCTGAGGCTAGTTAGTGGCACCCAGTTTGCCCATCACACCAACATGTTAAAAGTATTGCGTGAGGTAAGTTGCCCATTGCCATACAGCTCTGTACTAAGCGCATAAAGGCTTGACGTGTTTGTGGAGGGAATAGATGCTATGAAAGGCGCATGAGCTTAGAGGAGATTATGCTTTGTCATAGGATTGTAAAG
>JAMWET010003544.1:0-37736 GCA_024036415.1 Prochilodus magdalenae | reverse complement strand
GAAAGCGGACGAGTGTGACTTGCGGACCGAGAAGAGAGAGAGAAAGAGAGAGAGAGAGAGAGAGAAGAAAGGGGTGATGAGAGAGAGAAACGTGAGGAGAGAGCGATGATGACTCGAAGAGAGAAGAGGAAAGGAGAGAGAGGAGACGAAGAGACCGGAAGTATGAGAGAGCGACGAGAGAGAGAAGAAAAGGGGGAGAGGAAGAGAGAGCCAGAAGATAAGGGGGATGACTTGCAGACGTCAGAGCAGAAAAGGGGGAAGAAAGACGAAGAGAGGCACGAGAGAGAGAAAGGCGGAAGATGAACCGAGGAAACGAGGAAGATTCGAGCAGAGAGACAAGAGAAGAGCAGAGAGATAGATGAGGCAGAAAGGCGGAGAGAGAGCAGAGAGAGAAGCGGCACGAGAGAGAGAGAGAGAAGAGAAAGGACGGAGAGAAATCAGAAGCAGAGACAGACGAGGAGACAAGAGAGCACGACGATAGAAGCTAAAGTATGGAAGTAGACGAAGAAGACTGAGGCATGCAGAAAGGGAGATGAGAGAGAAGAGAGACGAGAGAGCAGAGAGAGACGAGACAACGACCGCAGGACGCAGAGATGTGAGAGAGAAGAGAGGAGAGAAAGGGGACCCGATGAGAAGACTGAGAGAGAGCAAGCAGAGAGAGCGTGTGGAGACTGGAGGAGAGGAAGAGAAGAATAAGGCGGAAGAGAGAGATCGAGGAGAGAGAAGGATGAGAGAGGAGAAAGGAGAAGAAGAGAGCAGGAGAGATCGACGACGAGATAGAGAGAGAAGAGATGAGAGATGCAGGAGAGATTACACACCACTCTGCTTCAGCTAGTATGTCTTGACATGTCACCACACTGGTAACCATGAGCAGGAGTTACTCAGTAACTTATGGTCAGCACTGAAGCTGGATCGGCTCTGGACGGACATTGACACCGAGGACGGGTCTGGAATGGGTGGAGCTCACCGCACTAGACAAGCAGAGTAAAGAGACCACTGAACCTTGAACCGTCCATATGCCAGCATACATCACTTTCTCTAAGAAGCGTCTAGAGCGTGTTATAAGACCCTGATCTCGTGTTTCAGGGATTCTTGGTGGCCAGCGGGAACCCAATAATGCCACAATGAGGACTGTGCTGTAACTAACTTCGGTTTGCTGAACCCAGAAGTGTCCAGCCTGGACGCTGATAATTCCTGTGATGAGCCTAAAGTTGGAAATCTGTAGAGATAATATTTCAAGGTGTAGTTTACTACACCCTGAGACAGACAGCCGAAAATGCATTTTCAGATATTATCAGACGTGTCCTCATTAATATCGACTGTTGTGTTGTTGTTGCCTTTGCTGTGGTCTACATCACGAGCAGTGTTACACAGTAATAGAGGGTTTTCAGACTCTCAGTGCCCGCTAGCAGACTGGAGTCCATGATTAACAACAGAGTGTTAAATCCGAATGATGCGACAACATGTTACAGCAAAGTCCCAATGCGTGTTCGGTAGATGATTGTAGTAAGTTATTGTAATTACTGCCAGGCTTCAGGATGTTAAGAACTGAAATGCTTAAACCACATTCTGGTCATTCATGAGAGTTTGTACCAGACTGATGCACAAGAACACTCCGCAGTGTAAGTTTAATAGGACAGAGTGACAGGAGAAAAGTGAGCTCACGGACAAAAAATGAAGTCTCCTTGGGTTGTGTTAAGGAGGTTTAGTTAACACAGGCTCTGCAGACTGGCGCTGAATGAGGACAATGGGGCTATAAAATACCTGCGGTGTGAAGGGATTCATGAGGTGGTTACAGTGCAGTGAATGGTCTAGCATCCATGTGTGGTAAATGGATCCAGAGCAGCTGTTAATGATGGGCTTTAAAAGGAGTGACTGACCATTGGCGTGGCCAAAAGACCATAGTGTAAAAGGAAGAAACTAGCTTGAATCTGCAGGTTAGGGAAGGGACAGTCATACAGGTCTACCAGCAGTGGCTAAAATCCCAGTATACAGGAAAACACATCCTCACGAATTGTGCAGGGAAGATCCACAAATCGGCCACCAACTAGCAAGAGCGTCCTGAACACTGATGGGACCTACATTCAGAAACTATCAAGGGAATCGTTGATTTATTGTCAGTGAGCTTATATTACTGAGTAAAGACAGTTTAAAGGGGCGGCTTGTTTCCCAATGAGTCTCCAGGATTCTACAGGACCCACCCTATATCTCTTATGAGTTTAGGGAGCGGTGGAAGGAATGAGCCCTCATGAAGCCTACGAAACAGAGAAAGGTATTCAGCCAAAAGCGGTACAAAATAGCCAAAATCCATTATTAACTGTCCACAAAAAAGAAACATGGGAGAAATGAGAGAGATATCTTCAGCTTCTGATGGCCGTCATTATCAATACGGCTTGTGCTTCTGCTGCTAATAGTAATACGAGTTTTCCTATTGCTGTTTATGACTGTCAACGCCCTGATGACAGGCACATACCCTGTCATACTAGCTAATTAAAAGCCCTTGGTTCTGTTAAAACTGTGCTGTCTTGTACTTTGAGTAATGGCACATGAGTCAACTGAAGGAAGGACAAAGAGTTAGCACAGCATGAAAATGCAATACCTTCCATGGTGCTAGAGTCCACCAACCTGTGTTTCAAGATTGCAGGCGAGTCTGCCAGTGGAATTCTCCTACATGGGTCCAGATAAGGGACCAGATAAGAGTCTGAAGCTGGCCTTCCATGCATCTGGAAGGATGATGGGTCAAGCCAAGCTGTACCTGAAGCTGGAGGGGCTAGTGACCATCCATAAACATACTGTACGCTTGTATCCCCTTGAGCCACAGGACTGAAAAGCCGTTGTTGGCTCTGTTTCGTCGAAGAAATCAGTAAGCCAATTGTGTAGCCCCCCAAACATCCTGTGCCGAGTTTGTGGTTTGTCTCTCACTGTGGATATGTCAATCATCACTGATGAGCACCCCAACAAGCACTGCTGTTTTGGAGCTACTTGGTAACAAACTCTGGCACTGGTAAATTTGCTCAGGTTCTTCAAGCTAAGATTAAAATAAGATCTGTGCCAGGGACTGAAGCCATAGGGTAAGCCTCACAGGTCAGAGCCTGATAAATGTTGTAACTAAAGCCTTATTAAAAAGCTGTTGAGTAAAATTTTTGATCAAACGTTGATGTGGTACATGGCTGTTAAGTGACCCCAAGCCTTCTAGACATGTAAAAACCAAACTGTCCATCCTGGTTGCTGACGGCAGTGCCTCCCACACTTAAGGACAAAAAGCACTGGCATCGTCACTGAAGAGGACCCGCTGCCCTTTTCCAATCCTATCTTTGAAAGTCTGTCACTCCTTGGAACCATTACTACGCGACACACGTGACGCACATTTGAGCGTGGTGTCATCATCATAACGGTCTGTGTGCCATGTAGTGCTGGGTCCGTTGCAGCGCATATCTTCAAGTGAGTAGCTGGAACTACGCAGGTTGAACTCATATAGAACATCGCGCTGCTTAGCGGAAATGCGTGTGCCAATCGTGGCTGTTGACTCGTCACGTCAGGAAACAGAGATATGGGCACCAGGTGAACATCGAACAGCAGGATGTGATGACGCAGTAGATGGTGCGAAGGGCCTATTCAGAACTGCTCCTATGTGGGTGCAGTGAAAAGAAAGGAGTGGCTTTATTACCAGCTATATTTAATTTCCTGTTAGAAGCATTGAGGAAGGGACCGGAAACCCATCGAACACCACCTTTGGGCCCTGTGTCGATAGGGAACCCACTAAATGAACTGCGTTTACCCGTTGGAGAAACAGGAACGCCAGGCCATTCCTTTAGAGTAGGGCTACTTGCAAAAAATATATTATACTACAAAATGTGAAGCAGGAGCTCAGTACCAGCATATAACTGTGGATGAAGGAACTGATTAATGTGTTGCAGTCGAGGTGGAGAAGCTGTTGATTACATAAAATCTGGTTCTGGTCCATTACATGTATTCAATACTGGATATGGCAGTCTTTCAGAACTCAGATACAAACACACTGGCTTATGTTCATATTTGCCCTAAACCCGTGTACCTTGACAATAAGGAGGAACACTAGGGCACACAAACTAGCAGAGTGTCGTAACTTCTTCCCACTTACACGCTCTGAACCACAGAGTCACTTAATAGGAAGCGTTAGGAGCATTTGTGTTCACTGGGTTCACTTCCTTTTATGGAAAGCCCAATAAATAAATAAAGCTCTTACATGCAGTTAAGGAGGTGGAGAAGATTCTCCTAGACAGACAGGACCACAAGTCTTGGGCTAGTTTCTGTAGGACTTAAAGGGAGGTAGTAAGAGCATGTAATCTGTGATGTTCATTACAGGTAAATGTTTGTATGATGGATAAATACTTTCCAGCTGCCCTTCCTTTACGTATAGGCATTTAGAGGTAGTTCCCGGATCCATTTTTATTATACCATGCTATTTCTGTTGGAGACAGTAGCTAAAACATGGTGGATCCCTGTGAATGTAATACAAAGAAGTGATAATGTAATAATACAGCCTTTACTAACAGTGTAAGATACACTTGCCTTTATTACAGTATCAGAAGTGCATATATATATACTTTGTCATGGAGGATGCTGTAAAATTTGTGAGATGCCCTATAGTTGACATTTGTAATAGTGTGAATAAGATTTATGATGGAGAACACGAGTACATCAGTCCTGTTGTGGACCAGAACTCAAACTACAGGGCGAATAGTGCCACCATCAGTTCTCTGAAAAAAACGAATGAGTTATAAGGGAACAGGGTGTAACTACACACCCTTCATCGTCAAAGGACATATGCACCCAGGAGGAAGGGTCGTGTGTCATCTCTATGACAGTCTGGGCACGACACTATTTCAGTCTTTGGTGACGTTTGAGGTGGTGTTAAGGGCAGTCATCGTAATGGTCGTCTCTGTGGATGTAGTACTCGTTCATGCAGTCATCTGCCAGCCAATGGTGATGGCACATACAGGATGACTCATGGAGGGCATCACTGCTTGCTGAATATCGGCGGTCCTGGGTGGGCTGTGTATTTGCCTACATCAAATGCATAGCCGAGCATTAAACCTGACCCACTAGCCTGTCTCATGATGTCAAACCCACCCACCAAGTTTCATTCCTGTTGGTCGATTCCTTCTGGGTGCAGCTCTTTGTGTTGCTAGGCAACTGTACTTTGTTCATAGCTGCTTTGAATTCAGTTCATATGCTATATGATGCTCTGTCTGATCTGCCCTTTATACAGGAATGTCGGAATGTGTGTATGACGATGTGATCTGCAGCGTTGAGGGGCTGAACAGAAGCAGCCGCGTGGAGGTGGAGGTGTCTATCTATGAGAGTGTGGATGCTGTAGGAGACCATAAACCCAACACGAGGAGGAAGGATGTCAGCCCAGAGAGGAAACTGCAAACTCACCACATAGGTATCGTTAGAACGTCCATACAAGATAAACAGACTCACAGCTGGGGTTTGATGAACCTGATATGGAGTCCAGGGTTTCACGGGTTGCCAGGTTAGGCTCTCAGGTATAAGACAATCAGCTTGCATACACAAGCTTCACTCTACCCTGCCTCAGGCCTCTTGTTCTGCAGCCAGGTATACAAAATATACAACACCACATAAAGCCCACATCAGCAACATCAACAGAGACACACGGTATAACTCTAGAAATAGATCAAAAACAGTAAATAAATAAAAAATAAATACAAAACCCATCACAAATTCAATAACCCTACAGCCTGGGGAATAAAAGACTTCCTCCATTTGCTACTTTTCCCACTTGGAAGCCTAAATCTGTGACGGGAGGAAGAAGTTGAAACCCGAAATTAAGTGGATGGTCTGGAAAACTCAATATCAATCCATTTCTGAGTAACCCCACAAATAAATATGTCATTTAAAGAAACTTGGACAGCACCAGTTATTTTGGTTGTGGAGTGGGTTGTCTTCCTGGCCACTACCCGCCAGGGAGCCACCGCCACATGTGGGGGACTGGGGTTCGAATCCCGGTCTGAGTGAGTATGCTGTGCTACGCCATTAAAAGTCCTTGGGCAAGACTCCTAACACTACCCTGACCTACCTGTAATATGATTAACCTTGTAAGTCACTCTGGGTAAAAGGGTCAGCTAAATGCCATAACTGTAAATGGTCTTCTCTGGGTCTATGGTGTGGGCTGTGGTCCAGTCTGAGTCTGGGGTCTTCTCTGGGTCTGTGGTGTGGGCTGTGGTCCTGGCTGGGTCTGAGGTCCTCTCTGAGTATGTGGTGTGGGCTGTGGTCCTGGCTGGGTCTGAGGTCCTCTCTGAGTATGTGGTGTGGGCTGTGGTCCTGGCTGGGTCTGAGGTCTTTTTTGAGTATGTGGTCTTCTCTGGGTCTATGGTGTGGGTTGTCTTCCTGACTGGGTCGGGGGTCTTCTCTTGGTCTATGGTGCAGGCTGTGGTCCTGGCTGGGTCTAGGGACCTCTTTGGGTCTGTGATGTGGGTTGTGGTCTGCGTTTTGATGTTTGCTAAGCAAATTAACATTTAAGGACACAGCAAGTCCCAGCGTTGTATGATTGTCATCAATTCTATATTGTAGGCTATATGCATCTACATACATGCTCATATAATATTTCAGGTCCACCCATCAGGTAGTTGGAGCTGTGTCTCAGGTTTAACTGAGGTTTAGCTTACACCTGTTAGGAACACGGTTGCACTGAAGTTTAAGGCAAGGTTTATTGTAACTGAACCACATCTTAGGCTCATATACCTTCTGTCTTTATGTTTTCTGGACTTTATTTGTGGATGTGAGGTGGGCTATTGGTGAGGCAAAACCATGAATGGATGTGTATTTATAAATGTAATGAAGTTTACAAGATTGTCTGCAATGAAAGTCATATAGGAATATTTGATATTTGATATTTTCTGATATGGGGTTTGTATGAGTGAAGCACGTGTCTTTGTGTCCTTCCCCTCTAGAAGGAAACAGTTCAGGAAGCAGATACTGCAAGGTGGCCGCAGTGTGTCTGGGGCTGCTGGGTGTTCTCCTGCTGACTGTCATCACATTGCTGTGGCTCAAGTCAGTGACCAGTTACACCAACCTGACTACAGAGAAGGAGCAGTTACAGAGCAGCTGCACCAACCTTACTTTGATGAGTGCTGAGTTACAGAAAGAGAGAAATGAACTGCAGCAGAGGCTTTCTGAACTGAGTAAGTGAATGTATGTAATGTGTATGTATATATTGTGTGTGTATATATATATATATATATATATATATATATATATATATATATATATATATTGTAAGATGCACCCAGGAGAAATCAGCTGACAGGGATGAAACTGGGTGGGTAGGTTTGACATTGTGAGACGTGCAAATGATTCTATTTTCACGATTGGCTTCTCATGTGACATAGGCAAGGGCGGGACTTAGCACTGTACCTGGCTGACTATATATCCTGGTAGTAGTATTTGCTAGTAAAGTATGTAACAGGTGATACAATCAATAGACAGGAGAGCCGGACCGGGGTGGATTGGCGGAGCGTAAGCATGTGGGTGTGATGTCATCGAGCTGTGCACTCGGGGAACTGGGGTCCGGTAGATCCGCGGACGTGACACTGAAATTCGAATAGTTGGAAAGGTGCAGAGAGTTGTCGCATTGTAGGGTTCCAGGAGGTGGTCATGCTGTTATTACCATAGCAACTGTATTTGCATTGGTGGGGGTAGGAACTGAATAAAATGCAGGACTGGAAAGTAGACTCAAGGTCTGGATTTGAAGACCACTCTTCTGTGTAGTACTTCACTGTGCCACTTACATGTCATTACGTTACCTGCCAGACAAGCTTTACTCTGTGACTCGCTCTGTATATTAAGAACTACCATAATAAGATAACGCACCGCTTTCCTTTGAAAAGAGAGAAGCCTGGAGGAAGGATGGAGGTATTTCAGCTCCAGTCTTTACTACATCTCTGCTGAGAAGTGAAGCAGACAGGAGCCGACAGAGAGGAGCAGCAGACATCACTGCAGACAAGAGACAGGAGCAGAGACCTGGTGATCAGAATCAGAGACAGCAGGTGAGAAGAACAGGTGAGAGAGAGAGTGGTGAGAGAGAGAGAGGTCTGGAGAGAGTGAGAGGAGAGGCGAGTGGTGAGAGTTAGAGAATAAAAAAAATAGAGCTGGTGAGAAGTGGGTGAGAGAGAGTGAGAGCGAGAGGAGACTACCCCCTGGTGAGGACTGGGGTTGAGAAGGAGATGTGTCTTACTGCACCCCCATGGGGTGTGTTCTGGTACTTGTGCTGGCTCCTTCCTGGCTCCACCTGCTTCACCCATTGCTCACACTCACAGCTGATAATGGACTGGTTCAGACTGCTTCTCATACCCCTCTGTTTGCTGTGCTGGTTGTGAGGTCTCTGTGTTGGTCTTGTTTGTGTTTCTGTACTTGCCTGCTCTCCTGGTCTTTGGTTTTGGATATGTCTCTGATGTTGAACCTGGACCGGACTGAGTATCGGGAATGACCTCACTAAAGCCACTTAGCACTTGTAAACCCGTCATGTGTGTGAGGGACTTAACTGGTATCTGTTCACATTGTTCTATACTGTACCGTGACAGGAGTTCATCAGAACAGAATATGGCAGCACTGAGGCCTGGATTGGTCTGACGGACACTGAAACAGAGGGGGTCTGGAAATGGGTGGATGGCTCGGCACTGACCACTGAGTAAGAATCCACGGATCTGAGGTTATGCAGTGTTACAGAGTCACTCTCTGTATAAAGGTCTAGAGGTGTGATACTGAGGACACTCTGGTTCTCTGTGTTTCAGGTTCTGGTTTAAGGGGGAACCCAATGATTATGGAAAAAACGAGGACTGCACTATAACTGGCTACATAAATGCTAGATCTAGTGGTGTATCAACCTGGGCCGATTATCCCTGTAGTCACCCCGTAGTGGGAATCTGTGAAAAAAAAGTTTAATTGAATTATATACGAATATAGAACTATATAGTTTCAAATATATATATATATATGTGTGTGTGTATGTGTGTGTGTGTGTGTGTGTGTGTGTGTGTGTATGTATGTATGTATATGTGTGTGTGTGTGTGTGTGTGCGTGCGTGTGTGTGCGTGTGTGTGCGTGTGTGTGTGTGTGTGTATATGGCCACCCACCATAGTTTCTAGATATTATAGATTATTGATTTCCCCGGATTACACACTGAGAAAACCACTGTCTAATGATGCCTCTTGCAGGAGACATCACACACACACACACACACATACGCGCGCACACACACACACACACACACACACACACACACACACATATATATACATACACACACACACTTACTCTACCTAAGTTTGCATACTCTAGTATTGTTTCAACTCTGAGCATTTCTCCTGACTTTCTGGCTTTCGGAGACTAAGCTCTTTTCTGCTTCTCACAACCTCCTTCATCTTGTCTCCTGACCCGTCCACTTTGGTCCACTTTCGGTTTTACCTTAGCTCTGACTCAGTACCATGGGTTCTGGACCTTAGCCCAGTCCCTTGACACTGATATCCTGTGCGGTTCTCCCTCCATGTCTGTTCATGTTTTGTTGCTGTGTCCAATTACCCGATTATTTAATAAAGCCCATCTGATCTCCTCTTATATGTCAGATTATCATTTAAAAAAATCAATTACAAAAACAAAAAAACACAATTACAGATATTATACAGGAAGCTTCTTATTAAAATCCTGTATATAATGCAGTGGATCTGGATAAACATTTTCAATTAAGAAACAAACAACATGTATGAGAACTTGGAAGACTGATAAAGGAAAGAATGAAACAGAAAAACTGTGATTTATTAAACATATTTGTTCTACATGTAAGTGCTCTCCGTATACGCTTACAATTGATCTACTTTGTTAATGAATCCAGTCACACACTGTAATGCCTGTAGCACTATTGTTCATACATCGTATGTAAAATTCATATTTTATAAATCACTACTTAATCACACATTCTTATGGTACAAGTTTTTATTTTTTACAAACTCCAGTGTAATTAAGAACACTGTTATGGTGTTTAAGTATTGCAGTAGAGTTTGTACTGGAGTTTTAAACATGTGTTCAGTCTTGTAAAATATTACTTAAGCATTATAGCAGTGTTCTTAATTACTCCTGCCCTTTCCACTACTGGGAAAGAGTGAGAGCAGGTCAATGGAGGTATCCTAAAGAAGTGCTAAAACAGAGAGTGAGTATCAGACATGACAGATCATTATTAATTTTGCTCTCCATAAAATAAAGAATGGTTTTTAATAAGATCTGGTATAAATTTCCACCTACATAATCCTCATGTTCTAAAGTACTAAGCTATAGGTAGTAGCTGTATGTATAGTGACCAGCATGAATTTCCTCAGCACAGCCTGACCAAACATTCTAGCATCCGGAAAAAACTTTTCAGATGGGCCCCAGAACTTAATCTGGGATTAATAAATGAATATGTGCCTGAAGTGGACACAGGAATGACCAGTACATGACTAAAGTAATCCAGATGCTACTGCTTTCAGTGTAGCGCTCCCTGCTGGCTTTAGGGTGGGTTTACATCACTGAAGTTGGTCCTGACCTGGGTATGTACTTTGATGAAGATATACACTGCAAAAAAGTGGCTAGCAAAATTTGATAAGCAGTGATCGGAGAGCAGGGAAAATACGTTGGGCCTATTGGCTCAGAGCTTGGTTCCAATCACTGTCCTTCAGTGCTATATAATACTGGACCAGTACTGGAGAGTTGAGAGTTACTGTCCAGGAGTAATCAGACCCCCACAATGTTATGAGGTCTACCACTGCATATTAGAGATGAAATTCTATAATTAAATTTAATATTACTTTGAGAACATAACTAATATCTAACAATGCCAATACCCTTCTTTTGCAACAACATATCATAGACAGATATGATGTATGGACTCATGTAGCAGAATGATACAAATAGACCACTATGGATCCAAGCCATGCTACCTTCTGTCAAACATGGTGGTGGTAGTATTATGCATGGGCATGCTAATGAAGCTAGTTCTTCTGTATGTATTGATGGTATGAGCGGTGATGCTAAAGCAGAATGCATTCAGAAGTGTATATGGCTATATTATATTATCAGTTCTGGTTCCACCACATGCTTCATGACCGAAGCATACTGCAAGAGCAAGTTCTACAATAGGCTGGAATCAGTGACCCTGAGCTCGATTTAATCAGGCATGCATTTCATTTAACTAATTAGAGGCAAAACTGAAGGTAACACTCCTCAGGAACAGGCAGGAACTGAAGACAGCTGCAGGAAAGGCCTGGAAGAGAGACACCAGGGACGAAACCCAACATCTGATGACGACTATGGGATCCAGACTTCAGACATCAAAGGAGCTGAAACACAGGATTACAAAATGGCAGTTTATCATTATGTTTGGTAAATGGAGATATGGGTGTGGGGGATTCTGATTCTGACTCTGTGATAAACAGCTAGGACCTCTGACTGTACCCATCTCTGCACTATGATTAGTTTCTGTTTTTAAAGTGCATTTTGTAGTGGCATTGGAAATGTGGTGCTATCTAGAACGTCTAAGCTGAGGACCATGTAGCAAAGCTTCTTAAGAGTGTAGCAGATTACAATTACAGTTTCTACCACATTATTAAACCATTATTATTATTATTATTATTATTATTATTATTATTATATTTCTGATATGGACAATATCACTGGGTGACTTTGAACAGCAGACATATATATTTATTTCTTCTCTCCTGGATTATCCTTGGCTAACATATTGTACATATCAGAGACTTTCACCACTAGAGGACATCTACCACTCCAGGGTCCACAAAGTCATCAAGGTCAAAGCTCATCCTCAACACAACTTCTTCACACTTCTCCCATCTGGCAGACGATACAGGAGCACGGAATCAAGGACCACCAGATAACAGAACAGGTTCTACCCCCAGGCCATCAGAGCTCTGAACACCTCGCTTCCTCCAACAACCATTCTACCCCATGCTCCTCCATCACAAGCATCTGACCAGTCCTGAGTAGTCCATGCTTAGTCCTCTCACTGCGGCATTGGTAAGTATGACTTAAGTGTGTAAAGAGTCAGGACTGTCAGCTTAAAGCTTCTTATCCACGTTTACACTCTGCGTTTGGCCGACACGTTTAAAATGTGATGTTTACTGTTCTCGTATATTTTACTGTCAGTTCAATCAGCAGCTGAAACAGGAATATTTCTACATGTGTTAACGTGGATAAGCAGTCGTTGGTCCAACTCAGACTTGGGTTTGAGTTGGCGATGGGTAGTGCGGTTGAACCGAGGAAGGAAGCGAAAGAGACTCGATTATAGACTTCACTCTTTAATTCTGAACGCTTCTCTGCCACTCTTCTTCCGTCTTTCATGCTTTATCTCTTGCTCATTCACTCACCCACTCCGCCTAGCGTTTTACGCCGACAAAACACATACAGCAGATTTTAAACAACCATATACAGGATGTAGTTTCCACATGACAATAATTAATTACTGCTCCTACACCAGCACCAGTTTTAGGGAAGCCTGGCCACTTCCTGTTTCTTATTTATGAAATTTTTGTTTATGCAGTGTATGCATGTTTATAGATTTGCCTAGATATCACAGAGCCAATTAGGGTGAATAGTTTTCATATGACTTCTCCAAAATCTCCAAAATACTTCTTTTGAGGCAAGTATGTTTTTTTTAGACCTGAGTATTACGATCCAAGACGTAGTGCAGCTGCCCTGAGGGCGTATTCTAACCTCCTTGCAACCATGTTGAAGGTTCTGTTCCCGGTTACATCATTTACGGACAGTCAGCCAATGAAAGAGTGCATGCAACAATGGCGGAAACTCTTGGGAAGTGGCCATGATCACCACCAGCGCTGCCTGCTTGCACAAAGAAACCACCATGTTCAGCAAGAAACCAGAAGAAGGTGAGTAAAAGAGGTGAGTAAAGGGATTTGGTTTGATGCTGAACTCCCAAGATTCCTTCTTCTAGACATTTGAAGGGACTGGGACGGAGGAGGACTGTGCATTTTAAGGTGATATATTGCCCTCTGTTGTTCGGAGTATGAATTTGACAGGTTGTGTCATCATGCAGCTTGCTTATTTAAGTGCAGGATGCTTCACATGCATAGCTCACAAATAGGTTTTCTTTTTTATTCTAACAGTAAACACAAAGCTGGGGAAATAGATATACCGCCATATACACCCATCATCAAATAAACAGCTGCACCCAGTAGGAGGTGTGGGGTTGTAGTGCTGTGGGGAAGGAAGATAAAGGTCACCAGGAACAATAACTGATGATACATTTAGACTGATATGATCAATATTTACTGAGCTACACATACAGTTTTTGGTGATGCTGACATGGTGTTAAGGACAGTCGTTGTAGCGGTTTGCGTGCATACAATCCTCAGTCTGGTACAGCGTTAAACCCTGTCCCTGCTTACGCCACGTGCATGGCCGAGCGTGAAACTTGAATCTTTGGAGCAAGTTTCATTCCTGTCAGTTGATTCCTTCTGGGTGAAGCTACAGTCTTTGTGAAACTTTTGCTGATTAGGAAATGGAAACTAGACTCTCTGTTCTTAACCGAGCAGTTACATATTAGTTCTCTGTGGCCAGAAACTTGAACTTCATTACTCACCTGATTCTGACAGCTTCTTTCATTGTTTGTTCTTATTTTGTAATTTTTCCATATTAGCTTTCATCTCATTGTAAGAATTCTTTAGCTTGTTGTTCTTTCTAGTCAGACGGGTGTACCTGGCCTGTAACCTGTTTTTCTCTTTAGTCAGGCGGGTGTTATTGATCTGTAACTGGTCTCTCTCCTTAGTCAGGTTGGTGTAACTGGCCTGTAACTGGTCTCTCTCTGCAGTCCTGTCACTGAACTGGACCCACAGCACTGCGATGGAAGCCAGCAGAAGGACACACAGCAGCCCCAGACACACTGCAGCCAGTCTGTTGCATAGGCTTCCTGCAGTGTTGATTCCAGAACCTAGAAAGATACATAGCACTACTCATAAATCCAGCGTATACACTTTATCTATGAACGAGAAATTTTAGTGATACACTCTTCATCAAAATAATAGTTGCCTAAATAGTTGCACCCAGAAGGGATCAGCTGACAGGAATGAAATGTGGTGGTTTGGTAGGTTTGAGATTGTGAGACATGCAAATGAGTCAAGTTTCATGCTCAGCAGTGCATGTGATGTAAGCAGGGATGGGCCTTATCACTCTACATGAATGACCCAACTGTTTGAGCATTCAGCGAACTGTGATGCCCTCCTGAGTCATCCTATTAGTGCCAGCACCATTGGCAGATGGCTGTACCATGCAGGACTACATGCACGCCGACCATTACGACGACTGTCCTTAACACCACGTCAACAATCGCCAAATAGATTTAGATTTTAATCCCTTATTTATCCCACAGTGTGGAAATTTAGTCTCCGCATTTAACCCATCCGTGAAGTGAAACACCCACATACACTCTCACTAGTGAACACATACACTAGGGGGCAGTGAGCACACTTTACCCGGAGCGGTGGGCAGCCCTATCCACGGCGCCCGGGGAGCAGTTAGGGGTTAGGTGCCTTGCTCAAGGGCACCTCAGTCGTTACTGTCAGTTCAAGGAATCGAACCGGCCACCCTGCGGTCACAAGGCTGGTTCCCTAACGACAGGTAGTCGTGAGCTGGAGGTTAGGTACTGTAATACTGTAATGGTGTTGTGCCAGACTGCCATGGAGTGACTCAGAATGGCAGAGGGTCATGCCACCTCCACCCCACCCAAATCTGCAGAAACTGTGTGGGAATATTCAAACTGTATGGGATGGATTACCACAGGACACCAATTGGAGCCAAAATATCAAGTAATCTATATGAAATAATGGAATGCCAGTAACAAATTAATTTCACAATACAGGATTTGTCACTGTGTTTTAAATAAAGCTTAGAATTCAGTAAATATTATGGATATAGAATAAGCAATAAGGAGTGTATATACTTATTTGTGCCAAGGGTGCCAATATTTGTGGAGAGCATAATAGCAGAGCATAATAGGAGAGCTTTATCAATGTACAGTGCTATAAGAGACTAAAGGCTGATTGGATAAGCTATGTAAATGTAAACCTCAAAAATAGATGAATGGATGCATAGAACTGTGTTGTTCTATGGTAGAAATCAACTTATGAAATATTAGCATATATGTATCATCATGCACAGATAAAATATACACATGTAAAATTACATAACACAGTTTTTATAAACACAAGTGCTTTCTGGACATTATCAGGGGCACAATAATAAACGCAATATGGATGTATTGAGTATCGCATGCTATGAATGTAGATGCATGTGCCGAACAATTGCACCACCAGTTTAACATGGCCGACCTCCACCCCAAGCACATACATCCAGCCTTAAGATGTTTTAGGTCTATCTTACAGAGATGAGAGCATTCTCCCAGTGCTCGCCCCTCTGCATAGCCATGTGTCCCTATGTTACCACGGCTGAAGGAGCCAGTAACGGGACGTCCCAACACTGCACATCACTGTGTTTTAAAGCCAATGTGTTTATGTACTACCCACAAATAAGCCATAAGTGCTTCCTGTGTATTACCCAAAGCTGAATCTGTTTCTAAACTACTGTAGACGACCAAAAGCAGGTGACGTAGTGATGATCTAGTCTATGTGCGAATATACTGCACCTGAGTTCCCGGGTTCCTGCTTGCCTCCGGTTGTAAGGCTCTTCAGCTTCTTCACATTTACGTAACAGTCTTCCTCTGGATTCTCACTGAAGGCTGAACCCGATCTATACTTGGCAGTAATTCCGTAATTTGCATAGATATGATCTTCCATCTCCATCTACCTGCAATCGCCCCTAATCCTGATCTTACACAGTGTCATTGATCTCTGACCGATGTGCTTTTGAATTGTGCCTTTTTCAAGTGGCTTAAGTCTATGATGAAACCACCGGCCCAAAGTGTCTCTCTTTGTGTAGAAATTTAGACCACAGGCCAAGAAAGCCACACGAAAACAACTACAGGCATGGGCACAACAACTGGCACCCCTCCAACTGCTCTAATATACACACTTATCTTCACCAGAAGAAGTCAATCAATGGACTGCAGTCTGTAAGTGTAGAACTACAAGGTGCTCCTATATGGCAACTGGAGCTGATCCACTGAACGATGAGTGTAGGATACACGGTGTAGGCGGTATGTTATTGGAATAACTTCAACATAAAGGCCGTATTGCCTGGAAATGATTGGGTCACATCTGGCGGTTTGTATAATGATTTTGAAATGAGGTTGCTTAGGAACAGGCCATAACACTCAACTCTTGTGCAACGCACATGTACTGCGTTGTTGATGCAGCCTGACTGGAACACTCGTTTCACATTCAAATGAAAATTTAATTTTTCAAAAAATTGTAGCAATGGCCCCAGTAAAGCCAGAAATAGATCCTTCAGAGATAAAAAATAAAACGTGTGGGACATTGAACTAAATCCCACGTTGTTCTCCACCAAAATGGACCCCAGCAGTGATGCTAATGGATGCTAGCTAGGGACCAAAAGACAGAAAAGTCTCCAAACTGGTAATAATACAGTCAAGTTCTTCCATTTAAAAGCCAGCCAACCATGCTTTCATGGACCTTGCTTGGTGTACTGACACAGTTGATCATGCTGGAACCGAAAGGGGTCTTCCCCAAACTGTCCCCACAGAGAGCGTACAGTTGCCGCCTCGTCTTGCTATGCTGAAGCATTAAGGTTTCCCTTCACTAGTTCTAAGGGGCTCTAGGCCTGAAAAGCCACCCCTGGGCATTTTCCCATCTCCTCCAAACTTTACAGTCAGTACTCACACTCCGCTCTCCTGATGCTTCATCACCCCAGAGAACACATTTCCTGCTCCAGAGTGCATTGGCGGTGCTTTACACCTCTCCATCACCTCTACCCATCACCATTGGGTATGTAATGCTTGCATGTAGCTGTGCTGTCATGGGAACCCATGCCATTAAAGGTCCTGATGCAGAGTTTTTGTGCTGACATTGACGGTTTGGAATTCTCTAGTTATCGAGTCAGCAGATCGTTGGCTGATGCCTCAGCACTCTGTGATCCCACTCTGGAACTTAACATGGCCTGCCTCTTTGTGGCGGAGTCGTTGTGGCCTCTAAACGCTTCCACTTTTCAAAGATATCACTCACAGCTGGTCATGGAATATCTAGGAGGGAAGATATTCCAAACAGTGGAATCCTATTACAGTACCATGCTTGATTTTAGTGAGCTCTTTAGAACGAGCCATTCTGTCACTAATGTCTGTAAAGGCAGACTGCGTGGCTAGGTGCCTGATTTTATACACCTGTGGCAATGGGACAGATTGAATGAAGTACCTGAAGTCAATGTTAGGAGATGTCCCAATACTTTTGTCCATATAATGTACATCTTCTACAGAGAATTTATTTTTAAGTTCATATGTAAAATTCAAGTTATTATGGGGTGTGCTGAGACATCTCAGCAACTAGCAAACCATATTGATAGTTCTCGCCCTGTAGAGGATGTGTAAAGGTATTGTTACCCAGAAAACTGTAACTTGATCAGGAGTTTTCAAACTTAACTCAGACATACAGAATCATTACAGCTATGGTTGGGTGAATTACTCACTGCTCATGAGTCCAAACCACCAGATAACTAGCCAACTGTCAGGCAGAAGAGAGATACCACTAAACAGTTGCGTAACATTTTAGGAGAACCTCCCACTGGTGGCTGTGGCTGAGTTGCCAAAGCCTTGGGCCAGCTATTTCATTTTCATCTTACAATGCTGAAACTCGCACATTCACAATTAACCTATCTATCTATCCATCCATCCATCCATCCATCCATGCGTTTGGCAATGAGCTGGAGATATCAATATTACTTGAAAATGCAGCAGGAGGTATAGATCTATTACATGTTATTGTACAGGTGAGTGAGGACGTCTGAATGGCTGTAGGACAATGAAAACAAAACTCCACTTGCTGTAGAGATCCTCTCACTGGTGGCTGTGGTTGGATTGTGACAGCCTTGTGCCATTTCATGTTCATCTCGTTCCGCTGAAACTCGCACATTCACCACCAACCACATCATGTTTCCCACTACTGCTTGTGTTGATTAAAAAAGACTCTCCACAGATTGTTAACTGTAATGATGTAGAAACTTTCATCAGTGGCTCCTATTTCTGGCTTAAATCAACTTTTATTTTTATTTATTTTTATTTTTGGGGAAAACAGTAGATTGTCTTTTTTAAGGCTAGGTCTAGCTTCTACACTATCTCTATAGATTTACCATTTACAGATTGACTGAATCAATTCAGTATGCCAATGAATTGGGAATTGGATCAGTTTTACCAAAAGACCAAGCTTAACGCCTGAACATTGTAGATGCAAATTGGTTGGGGTTGCGATGATCTAATCTGCATGTGCTTCACCAGCGTTAATGTACCACCTCCACGAGCACCAATAACAGCTGTGACTGAATTTGGTATGGACTGGACAGGTTTCTGGATGTAGGTTGCATCAGTGTTCAGACACCCCTGCTTCAAATGATTGCACAGATTTGGTGAATGCCTTCCCTGGCACAGTTCCCAGGAGAATTCCCTGTAGACTGGGATTTTAGCCAGTGCTGGTAGAGACATAGGATCGTACGCTTCCATACACCTGCAGATTTAGCTACTTCCTTCACACTATGGTCTTTGGCCACGGCCAAATGCTCAGCCAATCATTAATATCTGCTCTGGAGCCATTTTCCACACATGGAATGAGACATTCACTGCACTGTAGCACCTCTTCTCAATCTATGGATCCTGTCACTTACACCCCTTAGGTATTTATCATTCTTGTGCAGCGCCATCTACAGGAGCCTGAAGTTACTACCACCTTAAACATGCAACGTGACTCGTTTTTTTGTCTGGTGAGCTAGACCAGGATGGCTGATCATAAGCAAAACCAGCATATGTGTGTTTTCGGTGTGGGTATGCTGGTCAACCTGTATGCCCATGCTAGGTAACCAGCTAAACCAGCACCAGACCAGCATAAATAAAAATATTGGCGTTCTGCTTTTCTGCTCCTATTATAATCATTTTTATCATCTAATAAAAAAGCCCTTGATAAATCAGGGATATATGGGGATAAATCAGGATAATAATGTCCTTTTTTAAGAGGAACTAACCAGCAGAGCACACTTTCAAAAGTGCTGTATACTACTGGCTACATTCCAGCCGTGGTGCTGAATAATCATGTAGCACAAAATATGCAACTTTGAGTTGTTGGAAAAAGGGAAATGAAATGAAGTTATTTATAGCACAGTTAAAGAAATGAAACCAGAGGACAGCAAGGAACCTTCCTTACTCATCACAGCTTTATCCAACATCTAACCAAGGAACAAACTGTGGCTACAGGCAGCGCCCTTATATCTGTTATACTGTTACATTCCTCCTGTTAAACTTCATACTGATACTGATACCCCAAATCACTCTGCTCCCTCAAACATTACACTGCCCGCTCCTGAGTACGAGTTCAGTACTTCCTTTATACTGCCTCAGTGAAACACCTAAAACAGAGTTCCATTCAAAACTTCTTCAATACATGCAGTATGATCACTCGGTGCACTATGATCACTGGGTGGACTATGATCACTAGGTGCACTATGATCACTGGGTGGACTATGATCACTGGGTGCACTATGATCACTGGGTGGACTATGATCACTGGGTGCACTATGATCACTAGGTGACCGGCCTATACATGCACTATGATCACTCAGTGCACTATGATCACTGGGTGCACTATGATCACTCGGTGCACTATGATCACTGGGTGGACTATGATCACTAGGTGCACTATGATCACTGGGTGGACTATGATCACTGGGTGCACTATGATCACTGGGTGGACTATGATCACTGGGTGCACTATGATCACTAGGTGACCGGCCTATACATGCACTATGATCACTCAGTGCACTATGATCACTGGGTGCACTATGATCACTGGGTGCACTATGATCACTGGGTGACCGGCCTATACATGCACTATGATCATAGGGTGCACTATGATCACTGGGTGCACTATAATCACTGGGTGACAGGCCTATACATGCACTATGATCACTGGGTGCACTATGACCACTGGGTGCACTATGATCATGGGGTGGACTATGATCACTGGGTGCACTATGATCACTGGGTGGAAGGCCCATATATGCACTATGATCACTGGGTGCACTATGATCACTGGGTGCACTATGATCACTGGGTGACCGGCTTATACATGCAGTATGATCACTGGGTGGACTATGATCACTGGGTGCACTATGATCACTGGGGTGACAGGTCTATACATGCACTATGATCACTGGGTGCACTATGATCACTGGGTGCACTATGATCACTGGGTGACAGGCCTATACATGCCCTATGATCACTGGGTGACAGGCCTATACATGCCCTATGATCACTGGGTGCACTATGATCACTGGGTGAAAGGCCTATACATGCCCTATGATCACTGGGTGCACTATGATCACTGGGTGACAGGCCTATACATGCACTATGATCACTGGGTGCACTATGATCACTGGGTGACAGGCCTATACATGCACTATGATCACTGGGTGCATTATGATCACTGGGTGCACTGTAGTCATGGGGTGGAAGGCCCATATATGCACTATGGTCACTTGGTGAAAAGACAAAAACTCAGACACCACGGAGAAAGTTCTCTTAAAATAAAAAAACCCAAAAAATGAATAACAGATATTTCATTTCACAGCCCCTGAGCATTCCTCACCGTTTATCACTAAGAAATATAGTTCATCTATAAAATGTTATCAGACCATGTTTCTCTAGTTCCTAATCATACAACTCAATTAACATCTGAACCATAAACCTCAACAACAGTATACAATGTGAATCAAACTTTATACAAAACATACAAGCATGTCACCAACATTAGCGGTGGATTTACTCATGCTGATTATTCAACTTCATTAATCAAAAACATTTTAAATGTAATAGAAACTATTAAATAATACAAATGATACAGAACAGCTGTAGAGCAAAATCTGAATTGTTAAGATTCGAGCTTATCACCGAGGTTCACCCATGTATGCTGTAACTATGATATGACGTCACTGTTGGCATTAGATACGGTAAACCGTAGAAGCAAAATCTAAAGCTTAGTAAGAGCAGACAGTAACTAGGCAGCCCTTTGCTGGAGAACTTCTCTACATAAAGAAAATCATAATATTCATAACGTTTTAGAGTCCTGCTGGTCTTCTGTTTATGTTGACTGGATCCCTCATCTAACAGCCATCCAGGAACAATCTCTGTTTACCCATTACATGAGGCTTGTTGTGAGACAGCGTCCGCTTTGGGAGCTTTCACTTCGTCACTAAACAGGGCTTTTCTTACAGATCCCCATTTTTTTGTTATTGCATGGTATGTCATTCCAGCAGTTTTTGTCTGGCAAACCCACTAGCTCAGCACAGTCCTCATTTTTGGCATCATTCGGTTCTCCTGGACACCAGAACCTGTAACCCAGAGAGGCAAACAAACAGGTTTAGAGTTCTCTTCCAGGTCAGTTTAGGGTCATGTAGAACATATACTATAATGGCAATAAGCCAGGAGGAGAAACCCTAGTCATGTACCCAGCGGTCTGTACTGAGCCGTCCACCCATTTCCAGGCCCCCTCCGTGTCTCTGTCAGTCAGGCCGATCCAAGCTTGACGTCCGGTCAGTGTTTTAAGCAGGAAGTCCTGTGAACATGGTTGTACAGTATGAAGACACTGCTGCGGGACAGTCGCTCTCTCTAATGCATATACACTCTACTCACCTGCTCCTCTTTGTTGTTTATGATCGCCAGGTCTCCTCCTCTCTTTCTGCAGTCCTGTCTGCTCTCTGTCCATGTCTTCGTTTGGGTAGAGACGTAGTAAACACTGCCACCGAAGTACGACCATCCTTGCTTTGCATATGTATCTGTTCATAAGGTAGGGTATCAGTGCTCAGTGTATCTCATAGGACACATTCACCCACTGCCCAGTTAATAAGCTCCACCTCCTATATAAAAGGCCCACTGCAGTATATAGCAGTTCTACATTTACACACTGTAACCCATCGACCACCAGTGTAAACAGTGTGTCCACTCACTGTCCACTTTATAAGACACTTTGCTCCACCCCAAAGATGTAAAGCCAGAGACGAAGGCTCATTCATCAGTGGTCACAGGAAGCTGCCCATAGGACACGGTTGGCTCGTTTTGGTTGGTGGACAATCCTCAGTCCAGCAGGACTGCTGTGTCTGATCTACTCACACCAGCACAACATGCACTAACACACACTAACACAATGATCCACCACCCACATAATACTTGCTCTGTGGTGGTCCTGTGGGGGTCCTGACCACTGAGGAACAGGGTAATAAAGTATACAGAGAAAGAGATTACTACGGCCTGTCACTGTAGAACTACAGAGTGCTCCTGTATGGTCAGTGGAGCTGATAGAATGGACAGTAAGAGTAGAGTGAAGGTGGGTGTATTATGCTATTGATGGGTTACCATGGTTCTGGTTCTGATTATTAACTCTGACTATGACTAGACATTTACTTACCTATAACAGCCAACGTTTTTTGAAGCCCATCTTTCTCCTTCTGTAGCTGGTCTCTCTCTGCAGTCAGGTTGGTGTAACTGGTCTGTAGCTGGTCTCTCTCTTTAGTCAGGTTGATGTTACTGGTCTGTAGCTGGTCTCTCTCTTTAGTCAGGTTGGTGTTACTGGTCTGCAACTGGTCTCTCTCTTTAGTCAGGTTGGTGTTACTGGTCTGCAACTGGTCTCTCTCTCCAGTCAGGCTGGTGTACCTGTTCTGTAACTGGTCTCTTTCTGTAGTAAGGTTGGTGTAACTGGTCTGTAACTGGTCTCTCTCTTTAGTCAGGTTCGTGTAACTGGTCTGTAACTGGTCTCTCTCTTTAGTCAGGTTGATGTTACTGGTCTGTAACTGGTCTCTCTCTTTAGTCAGGCTGGTGTAACTGGTCTGTAACTGGTCTCTCTCTTTAGTCAGGTTGGTGTTACTGGTCTGCAACTGGTCTCTCTCTCCAGTCAGGCTGGTGTACCTGTTCTGTAACTGGTCTCTTTCTGTAGTAAGGTTGGTGTAACTGGTCTGTAACTGGTCTCTCTCTTTAGTCAGGTTCGTGTAACTGGTCTGTAACTGGTCTCTCTCTTTAGTCAGGTTGATGTTACTGGTCTGTAACTGGTCTCTCTCTTTAGTCAGGTTTGTGTAACTGATCTGTAACTGGTCTTTGTCTGTGGTTAGCTTGTTGTAGCTGGTCTGTAACTGGTCTTTCGCTGTACTTAGTTTGTTGTAGCTGGTCTGTAACTGGTCTTTCTCTGTAGCTAGCTTGTTGTAACTGGTCTGTAACTGGTCTCTCTCTGTAATCATGTCGTTGTTGCTCTTCTGTAGCTGGTCACTATGAGTAGCAAAGTGACTAAGCTTGACACACAGCACTATGATGGCAACCAGTAGAAGAGCACACAGCAGCCCCAGACACCCTGCAGCCACTCTGTAGCGTTTGCGTCCTGGGAGGGAATGGACACAGACAGATTCTGTAGCCTTAGTATATGTGGATGTTTCTAAGCAGCAATTCTGATTAAGGTGGAAACAGAACCATTTTTATTTGCCTTCAAGCCCTTTAGTACAGAATCATTATCACTTATTTAAATATAATAATAACCTAGATAAGACCAGTGCACTGTCTTGAGGGGTTATTAGTTAGCACAGAGCTGGAAATTTAACTTAGGAAATTATACTTAATAGGAACATAGGCTCTTGATTTTTCAAGTTACATGACTTTACTTTTAAACAAGTGTGTAAAAATGCCTAGATGTCTGTATGTTGCAGATGTCTTCTAAGGACTTCACTTTTTGGACTTTTTTTCCAGTCTGTTGGGATGATGGAATGTCTCTATATTTGCTATGTATAAATATTAATAAAGATATGTTATATTAAACCATCTACATTGCAAAAGATGTTATATCCAGACCATGCAAGAGTCTAGGTCAAAAGCATTGAGGGCACCTTAAGTTATACTATATCCCTGTTTTGCCAAATCCTTTCTGGCAAGCTACCCACATGGTGTTAGGCTGCCATTGGGTTCCACATTTGATAAACTCATGATATGTTGATAAAATTTACATTATGAAATAACAATGACGTGGTTTATGTTGTCATGCTGCTGCTAATACAAATGCAAGAGTGGTTTGTTGAGTGGTTGCTGGTTGTTTGTGTTCATATCCAATCCAATACAACAAAACAGGATGTCCATTCTCCAAAATGCATGTGCCCATTGTTTCATCATGAAATCATAATTTTATATGCATTGTTACCTCAGCAAAAGTCTTTAGGGTTTATTAGCTAAGGGTATCTGTAGGTATATAGACACTGTACCTGAGCTCTTGAGGTCCTGACTGGCTGCGGTCCAGTTAATTTCCAAACCGTTGTCTGTGTTATCCGAATCAAACTTGCCATACCTAATCCCTGATTCTTTCATCTCCATTCAGTTGTCTTCTGTAATCCAGACCTTGTGGACTTGAAAGATGCATCTGGGTTATATTAGCTGGGATTGTGAAATATCTGTATCACTTCCACTGAAGTCACATGTTGCCATCATAAGTGTTGACTCAGCTCTTCCCCATGTCCTCTCCTTTAGGGGTGCATGGAAACGCACAGTGATTTGTTTAATTACAAAACAAGAAACCAAGCATTTTAAATTTACTTCTGGCAGTGATAACTAAGTGAGGTAAGTTAGGTCAGTTTTAATCACTTTAGCTTAGAAACAATTAGACCATTTGGGAATGCATTCTTTTCCAAAATTATGTTACCTTTAAACTTTAATTCTGTTGATCAAAACCTTTGAAACTGAATTTTGCTGAAAAAAAAAGCTTACCTCTGACAATTCCACAATAGATGAGAATAGTAAAGGTTTACCTATTGAAAGATTGAGGGACCTCTATTGGATTTCTTTAGCCTAACATACCTCTGCCGTTTGGTAGAGATGTCACAATCATGTTGAATTAAGTTCAAAACCTTCTTCATTAAGATATGGTGACTCAAAATGTGCTGTGCCAAAACGTTGAGCGAATGTTGAAGAAATAATGTCTGTCTCTTTATAGAGTGTGGTGGGAAAAGAGGATACAGCTGATTTGCTTTGTGTGTGTTTGTTTTTCAGATTTCTGAATTCAGCTTTTACTGTAAATAACGCTGGGGTTTTCCAGGAAGATCTGGAAGAACAAGAGAGGTCTCAGATGGAGCTGCCCTACAACAAGACATCATCCAAAATATACTTCCAGCATGAACTACTTCAATAAGCTGGTGCTTTTTTCTACATTCTTGTTTATTAATACAGCGTCCCCCTTGGCTTGCTCCCTGGGGGCTGGGACCTGGATATTCTGTAAAGCTGGTTTGTGACAACATCTGTTGTAAAAAGCACTGTGCAAATAAATTTGACTTAACTAATCACTGACGACCTCGTGAATCAAACCACGAGAGGGGAAATCACTTTGCAGCAAAGCCACTTTACAAATCCAATTTTAAGAATCTGTAAAAAAGCCAAACTCCATGGCCAGTAGAGCATGACGTGGCCATTCCATTGAGCTCTGGATCACATTGCTGGCCTTCAGGGAAATGAGGAATCCAGATTGCAGAACCATGCTCATTTGTATCTGGCTTAAGTCATCTCCACAGAGCTGAGTTTACTGTCAATGTACCAAACTCAGGAAATGAGATTCCAAAGAAACCAGTTGCTGCTTTTGAGTTTATAATGAAACTTATTTTCCTGATTTTAGACTCACCACAACTCCTTTAGAACCACCTTGTTAACGCCATCATATAATGGATCTAATTGGCTGAGCCATGATCACTTACACTCACAGGCCATTTTATTAGGTACACCTCTTTGTATATACACCCAAATTGCCTATTTGATCAGCTTCACTGGCCATATATACAATTACAGACTGTAGACCATCTGTTAATACTTGGTCAGCTCACCTTTAGCCTGTTCATAAATGGTTAGCAGCATCAAAATTGAGCTATAACTTGGGTGCTGGACTTTAACACAGTGTCCACTCACTGTCCACCCTATTAGACACTCCTACCTTGCTGGTCCACCTTTAAGTCAGATACAGTAACTCATCTGCTGCTGCTGAGTAATTGAAGCATATAAAACTAGATTTTAACTCAGCCCTGTCCCTGTTATGAAAACTCTACCTCAGGCCTTTTGGCTGGTCTATGAATGACTATAGATGCAATTCATTTAGTCCTATAAAGTTCTAAATTCACTTCCTCTGTCCCTGTAATAAAAAGGCTTTAGGCTATTTGGTAAAAACAACAACGAAAAAAAACCCCACCAACTTTCGTTGGGTTTCACTTCTCTTTGCTGTTCATTGATTTGGCAATACAGAGTAACTGTGTCAATGATAGGAAGCACATGCGCATACATAATACATTGTCTATATTGTGTTGTATACATTCATATATGTCAGGAATCATACACTCAACGTCAAAAGTATAGTTACACCAAGAAGGATGTGTGCAGTTGCTACGCACACTATTTCATCACAATAAATGAGTGCATGGACTAATACAGTACTTAACACATTAGGGAATAAGGCAGCATACAGGTTAATACAGAACTGAGTCATATATGCTAGATGTTCTGGCGTTGGATGATGATCTCTTACAGTGCCTATATGACCAGTTCTGTATTAACCTGTACTGCTGCCTTATTCCCTAATGTGTTAAGTACGGTATTTAGTCCATGCACTCATTTATTGTGATGAAATAGTGTGCGTTAGCAAACTGCACACACATCCTTCTTGGTGTAACTATACTTTTGACGTTGAGTGTATGATTCCGACTATATGAATGATTATTACCAACACAATCTAGACAATGTATATATTATGCGCAGTTGCTTCCTATCATTGACCACAGTTACTCTGTATTGCCAAATCAATGAAACAGCAAAAGAGAAGTGAAACCCAACGAAAGTTGGTTGGGTTTTTTTCGTTGTTGTTTTTACCAAATAGCCTAAAGCCTTTTTATTACAGGGACAGAGGAAGTTGAATTTCGACCTTTTATAGGACTAAATGAATTGCAATCTATAGTCATTTCAGTAGAACCAGCCAAAAGGGTTGAGGTTAGAGTTTTTCATAACAGGTGACAGGGCCTGAGTTAAAATCTAGGTTTTATATAGCTTCAATTGACTCACAGCAAGCAGCAGATGAGTTAACTGTATCTGACTTACAAGGTGGGGACCAGCAAAGGTAGGAGTGTTCTAATAGGGTGGACAGTGATGGTGGACACTGTTGTTAAAGTCCAGCACCCAAGTTATAGCAGCAATTTTGATGCTGCTAACCATTTATGAACAGGCTAAAGTTGAGCTGGACCAAGTATTAACAGATGGTCTACCGTCTGTAATTGTATATATGGCCAGTGAAGCTGATCAAATAGGCAATTTGGTTTAGTGTATATACAAGAGAGTTACCTAATAAAATTGGCCTTGAGTGTAAAGTGATCATGGCTCAAGCCAATTGGGATCCATTATATGATGGCAGGTTAACCAAGGTTGGTTCTAAAAAGGAGTTGTGGTGAGTCTAAAATCAGGAAAATAAGTTTCATTATCAAACTCAAAAAGCAGCAACTGGTTTCTTTGGAATCTCATTTCCTGAGTTTGGGTTTACATTGGACAAGTAAAACTCAGCTTCTGTGGAGATGACTTAAGCCAGAATACAAATTGAGCATGGTTTCTGCAAATCTGGAATTCTCATTTCCATGAAGGCCAGGCAATGTGATCCAGAGCTCAATGGAATGGCCACGTCATGGCTCTACTGGCCATGGAGTTTGGCTTTTTTACAGATTGCTTAAAAATTGGATTTGTAAAGTGGCTCTTTGCTGCAAAGTGATTTCCCCTCTCGTGGTTTGATTCACGAGGTCGGTCAGTGATTAGTTGTAAGTCAAATTTATTTGCACAGTGCTTTTTACAACAGATGTGTGTCACAAAACCAGCCTTTACCGAATATCCAGGTCCCAAGCCCCCAGGGAGCAAGCCAAGGGGGACGCTAGTATTAATAAAACAAGAATGTAGAAAAAAGCACCAGCTTATTGAAGGTAGTTTCATGCCTGGTATAGTATATTTTTGGATTGACTGTCTTGTTGTAGGGCAGCTCCGTCTGAGACTCTCTCTGTCCTTCCAACATCTTCCTGGAAAAACTCCAATGTTATTTACAGTAAAAGCTGAATTCAGAAATCTGAAAACAAACACGACACAAAGCAAATCAGCTGTATCCTCTTTTCCCACCACACTCTATAAAGAGGACAGACATTATTTCTTCAAAATTCGCTCAACGTTTTGGCTACAGCAACATTTTGAGTCCACCATATTCTTAATGAAGAAGGTTTTGAAACTTAATTCAACATGATTGTGACATCTCGACCAAACGGCAGAGGTATGTTCGGTTTTAAAGAAATCCAATAGAGGTCCCTTCAATCTTTCAATAGGTAAACATTTTACTATTTCTCATTCCGTTGTGGATTGTCAGAGGTAAGCTTTTTTTTTCATCAAAGTACAGTTTCAAAAGGTTTTGATCAAACAGAATTTAAAGTTTAAAGGTAACATAAATTTTGGAAAAAGCATTGCATTACCAAAATGGTCTAATTGTTTCTAAGCTAGAATTGTTAAAAATGACTCTTACTTACCTCACTTAGTTATATCACTGCCAGAAACGTAAATTTAAAATGCTTGGTTTCTTGTTTTTGTAATTAAACAAATCACTGTGCGTTTCTCATTGCACCCCTAAAGGAGAGGACATGGGGAAGAGCTGAGTCAACACTTATGATGGCAAACATGTGTGACTTCAGTGGAAGTGATACAGATATTTCACAATACCAGCTAATATAACCCAAGAGCCATCTTTCAAGTCCACAAGGTCTGGATTACAGAAGACAACTGAATGGAGATGAAAGAATCGGGGATTAGGTTATGGCACGTTTGATTCGGATAACACAAGACAAACGGTGTGGAAATTAACTGGGACCGCAGCAGTAGAAAGGACCTCAAGAGCTCAGGTTTACAGTGTCTATATAACCACAGATACCCTTAGCTAATAAACCCTAAAGACTTTTGCTGAATGGTAAAACAATGCATATAAAATTATGATTTCATGATGAAAACAATGGGTCACCATGCATTTTGGAGAATGGACATCCTGCTTTTGTTGTATTGGATTGGATATTGAACACAAACAACCAGCAACCACTCCAACCAACACTCTGCATTTGTTATTAGGCAGCAGGCATGACATCATAAACCAAGTCATTGTTATTTTCATAATGTAAATTTTATCAAACATATCAATGAGTTTATCAAATGTGGAACCCAATGAGCAGCCTAACACCATGTGGGTAGCTTGCCAGAAAGGATTTGGCAAAACAGGGATAGTAGTATAACTTAAGGCTTGACCCCTCAATGCTTTTGACCTAGACTCTTGCACTGGTCTGGAATTTGTGTATAACACCTCTTTCTGCAATTGTTAGATGGTTTAATATAACATATCTTTATTAATATTTATACATAGCAAATATAGAGACATTCCATGCATCCAACAGACTGGAAAAAAAACTAAGTCCAAAAAGTGGAGTTCCTTTAGAGAAGACATCATGCAACATACAGACATCTAGGCATTTTTACACACTTGTTTAAAAAGTAAAAGTCATGGTAACTTGAAAAATCAAGAGCCTATGGTCCTCTATTAAGTATAATTTCTAAGTTAAATTTTCCAGCTCGTGCTGCTAACTAATAACCCCTCACAAGACAGTGCACTGGTCTTATCTAGGTATATTATATTTAAATAAGGATAATAATGATTCCTGTACTAAAGGGCTTGAAAGGCAAATAAAAATGGTTCTGTTTCACCTTAATCAGAATTGCTGCTTAGAAACATCCACATATACTAAGGCTACAGAAATCTGTCTGTTGTCATTCCTCCCAGGACGCAAACGCTACTAGAGTGGCTGCAGGTGGTGTCTGGGGGGCTAGCTGTGTGCTCTTTCTACTGGTTGCCATCATAGTGCTGTGTGTCAAGCTTAGTCACTTTGCTACTCATAGTAGTGACCAGCTACAGAAGAGCAAACAACGACATGATTACAGAGAGGAGAGACGCAGTTACAGACCAGTACAACAAGCTAGCTACAGATGAAAGACCAGACCAGTTACCAGACCAGCTACAAACAAAATAAGTAGTACAGCGATAGGAACAGTAACAGAACCAGCTACAAAACAAGCTAACGACAGAGACAAAGACCAGTTACAGATCAGTTACACAAACCTGACTAACGAGAGAGTAGACCAACGTTACAGACCAGAACATCTTTTACACCTGACTAAAGAGAGAGGACCAGTTACAGGACAGTTACACGAACCTGACTAAAGAGAGAGACCAGTTACAGACCAGTTACACACCAACCTTACTACAGAAAGAGAGCACGCAGTTACAGAACAGGTACACCAGCACTCGGACTGGAGAGAGAGAGAGAGACCAGTATCAGCAAGACCAGTAACACCAAAACCTGACTAAGAGAGAGACCAGTTACAGGACCAGTTACACCAGCCTGACTTAAGAGAGAGACCAGTTACCAGACCGTAACATCAACCTGACTAAAGAGGAGAGAGACCAGTTACAGACCGAGTTACACGAACCAGGACTAAAGAGAGAGGAGACCAGTTACAGACCAGTGACACCAACCTTACTACACGAAAAGAAGAGACCAGTTACAGAACAGGTACACCAGCCTGACTGGATTCCTGAGGAAGAGACCAGTTGCAGACCAGTAACACCAACCTGACTAAAGAGAGAGACCAGTTGCAGGAACCAGAAAAGTAACGCCACCAAACCTGACTAAATTTTTTTTTTTGAGAGGACAGGCTACAGACAGTAACATTGTAAACAACCTGACTAAAGAGAGAGACTGTATTCCAGCTAACAGACCAGTTACACTTCAACCTGACTGCAGCGAGAAATGAGAACCAGTACAGAAGGAGAAAGATGGGCTTCAAAAACGTTGGCTGTATAGGTAAGTAAATGTCTAGTCATAGTCAGAGTTAATAATCAGAACCAGAACCATGGTAACCCATCAATAGGCATAATACACCCACCTTCACTCTACTCTTACTGATCCATTCTATCAGCTCCCATGACCATACAGGAAGCACTCTGTAGTTTCTACAGTGACAGGCCAGTAGTAATATCTCTTTCTCTGTATACTTTTATTACCTGTTCGACTCAGTGATCAGGACCCCCACAGGACCAACCACAGAGCAAAGTATTATGTGGCGTGGTGGATCATTGTGTTAGTGTGTGTTAGTGCATGTTGTGCTGGTGTGAGTAGATCAGACACAGCAGTCCTGCATGGACTGAGGATTGTCCACCAACAAAACGAGCCAACCGTTCCATATGGGCAGCTGTCCTGTGACCACTGATGAATGAGCCTTCGTCTCTGGCTTTACATCTCTGGGGTGGAGCAAAGTGTCTTATAAAGTGCGGACAGTGAAGGTGGACACACACACTGTTTACACTGGTGTGTCGGTTCTGATGGGTACAGTAGTGTAAATGTAGAACTGCTATATACTGCAGACTGTGGGCCTTTTATATAGGAGGTGGAGCTTATTAACTGGGCAGGTGCGGTGAATGATGTCCTATGAGATACACTGAGCACTGATATACCCTACCTTTATGAACAGATACATATGCAAAAGCAAGGATGGTCGTACTTCGGTGGCAGGTTTGACTACGTCTCTACACAAACGAAGACATGGAGACAGAGAGCAGACAGGACTGCAGAAAGAGAGGAGGAGGACCTGGCGATCATAAACAAACAAGAGGAGCAGGTGCGGAAGTAGAGTGTATATGCAAGAGTTAGAGAGAGGCGACTGTCCCGCCAGCAGTGTCCTTCATACTTGTACAACCCATGTTCCACAGGACTTCCTGCTTAAAAACACTGACCGGACGTCAAAGCTTGGATCGGGCCTGACTGACAGAGACACGGAAGGGGGCCTGGAAATGGATTAATCAAGATGGTGGGGACGGCTCAGTACAGAACCGCTGGGTACAGTGACTAGGGTTTCTCCTCCGGGCTATTACAGCCATTATATGAAGTATATGTGTCTACATGGACCCTAAACTGGGACCTGGAAGAGAACTCTAAACCTGTTTGTTTGCCTCTCTGGGTTACAGGTTTCTAGGTGTCCAGGAGAAATCCGAATGATGCCAAAAATGAGGACTGTAGCTGAGCTAGTGGTTTTTTGCCAGACAAAAAACTGCTGGAAGATTGACATAACAGGCAATAACAAAAAAATGGGGGATCTGTAAGATAAATAGCCCTCATGTTTAGTGACGAAAGTGAAAAAGCTTCCCAAAGTGGACGCTGTCTCACAACAAGCCTCATGTAATGGAGTAAGACAGAGATTGTTCCTGGATGGCTGTTAGATGAGGGATCCAGTCAACATAAACAGAAGACCAGCAGGACTCACAAATAAAACGTTATGAATATTATGATTTCCTTATGTAGAGGAAAGTTCTCCGAGCAAAGGCTGCCTAGTTACTGTCTGCTCTTACTAAAGCTTTTAGGATTTTGCTTCTACGGAGTTTACCGTATCTAATGCCAACAGTGTGGACGTCATATAATAGTTACAGCATACATGGGTGAACCTCGGTGATAAGCAGTCGAATGCTTAAACAATTCAGATTTATGCTCTCTACAGCTAAGTTCCCTGTATCATTTGTATTATTTAATAGTTTCTATTACATTTAAAATGTTTTGATTAATGAAAGTTGGAATTGACTAATCAGCATGAGTAAAATCCACCGCTAAATAGTTGGTGACATGCTTGTATGTTTTTTGTATAAAGTTTGATTCACATTGTATACTGTTGTTGAGGTTTATGGTTCAGATGTTAATTGAGTTGTATGATTAGGAACTAGAGAAACATGGTGTCGGATAAACATTTTATAGCCTATGAACTATATATTTCTTAGTGATAAACGGTGAGGAATGTTTGTTTTTTTTTCAGAGGGGCTGTGAAATGAAATATCTGGTATTCCATTTTTTGGGTTTTTTTATTTATTTTTAAAGAGAACTTTCTCCGTGGTGTCTGAGTTTTTGTCTTTTTCACCAAGTGGACCATAGTGGCATATATGGGCCTTTCCACCCATGACTACAGTGCACCCCAAGTGATCATAATGCACCCCAGTGATCATAGTGCATGTATAGGCCTGTGCACCCAGACGTGATCATAGGGCACCCAGGGATCATACGTGCATGTATAGGACTGTTCACCCAGTGATCATAGTGCACCCCAGTGTCCATAGGCGCATGTATAGGCCTTTCACCAGTGATCATAGTGCACCCAGTGATCACTAGGGCATGTATAGGCCTGTCACCCAGTGATTCATAGGGCATGTATAGGCCTGTCACCCATGTGATCATAGTTCGCACCAGTGATCCTAGTGCCACCCAGTGATCATAGTGCATGTATAGACCTGTTCACCCCAGGGGAGGTCATAGTGCACCCAGTGACCAAGTCCACCCAGTGACCATACTGCATGTATAAGCCGGTCACCCAGTGAATCTATAGTGCTTGCACCCAGTGATCATAGTGCACCCTAAGGATCATAGATGCATATATTGGCCTTCCAACCAGTGATCATAGTGCACCCAGTGATCATAGGTCCACCCCATGATCATAGTGCACCCAGTGGTCATAAGTTGCACCCCAGTGATCATAGTGAATGTCTATAGGCCTGTCACCCAGTGATTATTAATAGTGCACCCACAGTGATCCATAGCTGGCACCCTATGATCATAGTGCATGTATAGGCGGTCAACCCAGTGATCATAGTGCACCGAGTGATCATAGTGCAACCCAGTGATTCATAGATGTCGCCACCTGAGTGATCATAGTGCATGTATAGGGCCAGGGTCACCTAGCTGATCATAGTGCACCCAGTTGATCATAATGTTCCACCCAGTGATCATAGTTGCACCAAGTGTGATCCATAGTCCAACCCATGATTGATCATAGTTGCACCTAGTGATCATTAGTCGGTCACCACGTGTATCATAGTGCAACGATGCAGACTAGAGGTGATCATAGTGTGACCCGAGTGTGATCATAGTGCACATGAGTGTGATCATAGATGCATGTACTAAATGCACGAGTCACCCTAGTGATCACATAGTGCACCCAGTGATCTATAGTCCACCCAGTGATCATAGATGCACCACCAGTGATCATGTAGTCACCCAGTGAATCATAGTGCACCCTAGTGATCATAGTCCACCCAGTGATCATAGTGCAGTCCTGAGTGATCAATACTGCATGTGTATTGAAGAAGTTTTGAATGGAACGTCTGTTTTAGGTGTTTCACTGAGGCAGTATAAAGGAAGTACTGAAGTCTACTCAGGAAACGCGGGCAGTGTAATGTTTGAGGGAGCAGAGTTGATTTGGGGTATCAGTATCCAGTACAGAAGTTTAACAGGAGGAATGTAAACAGTATAACAGAGATAAAGGGCGCTGCCTGTAGCCACAGTTTGTTTCCTTGGTTAGATGTTGGATAAATAAAGCTGGGATGAGTAAGGACAGGTCCTTGCTGTCCTCTGGATTTCATTTCTTTAAACTGTGCTATAAATCACTCATTTCATCCCTTTTTACAACAACTCAAAGTTTGCATATTTTGTGATACATTGATTATTCAGCCACCACGGCTGGGAATGTAGCCATTAGTATACAGCACTTTTGAAAGTGTGGCTTACTGCTGGTTAGTTCCTCTTAAAAAAAGGAACATTATTATCCGAGTTTTCCCCATATATCCCTGATTTTATCAAGGGCTTTTTTATTAGATGATAAAACATGATTATAATAGGAGCAGAAAAGCAGAACGCCAATATTTTTATGTTAGGCTGGTCTGTGCGTGGTTTAGCGGGGTGTTACCGTAGCATGGGTCATACATGGCTTGACCAGAACTTACCCACACCGCAAAACACAGCACATATGCTGGCTTTGCTTGTGATCAGCCATCCTGGTTCTAGCCTCACCAGACAAAAAAAACGAGTCCCACCGTTTGGGGCCCCCCCAAATTTTGGGTTTTTTTTAAGGTGGGGATAGTAACTTCAGGCTCCTGTAGATGGCGCTGTTAGCACAAGAATGATAAATACCTAAGGGGTGTAATTGACAGGACCCCTAGACTTGAGAAGAGGTTGCTACAGTGCAGTGAATGTCTCATTCCATGTGTGGAAAAATGGCTCCAGAGCAGAGATTAATGATTGGCTGAGCATTTGACGTGGGCCAAAGACCATAGTGTGAAGGAAGTAAGCTGAATCTTGCAGGTGTAATGAAGCGTACAGTCCTATGGGTCTACCAGCACTGGCTAAAATCCCGTCTACAGGGGAATTATCCTGGGAATGTGCCGAGGAGGAAGTCATCCACCAAAGCTGCGCAATCCTTTGACGCAGACGTGTCTGAAAAAAATCACTGATGCCGGCCCTACATCCAGCAAACCTGTCCGACAGTCCATACCAATCCAGTCACAAGCTGTTATTGGTGCTCGTGGAGGGTGGTACAGTAACGCTGGTGAAAGCACATGCAGATTGAGATCAGCGCAACCCAACCAATTTGCATCTTTTTTTTAAACAATGTTCAGGCTGTTAAGCTTGGTCTTTTGGTAAAAACACGACATCCAATTCCCAATTCATTTGGCATACTGAATGAGATTCTAGTCAATCTGTAAATGGTAAATCTATAGACGATAGGGTAGAAGCTAGAACCTAGCCTTAAAAAAAACAATCTACTGTTTTTTCCCCAAAAATTAAAATAAAATAAAAATAAAAACTTGATGTTAAGCCACAGCAATAGGAGCCAAACTGATGAAAGTTTCTGACATCATTACAGTTAACAATCTGTGGAGAGAGTCTTTTAATCAAATCAAAAAAAAAACACAAGCAGTAGTGGGAAACCATGGATGTGGTTGGTGGTGAAGTTGCAGAGTTTTCAGCGGAACTGAGATGAACATGAAAATGGCACAAGGCTGTCACAATCCAACCACAAGCCAACCAGTGAGAGGAAAATTTTTCTTTTTTTTCTACAGCAAGTGGAGTTTTTTGTTTTTCAATTGTCCTAACAGCCATTCAGACGTCCTCACTCACCTGTACAATAACATGTCAATAGATCTTATACCTCTCTGCTGCATTTCAAGTAATATTGACATCCTCACACACAGCTCTATTGCCAACCGCCATGGATGGATGGATGGATGGATGGATAGATAGATAGGTTAATTGTGGAATGTGCGAGTTTAGCATTGTTGTAAGATGAAAATGTAAGAAATAGCTGGCCCAAGGGCACTTTGGCAACTCAGCCAACCAGCCACCAGTGGGAAGGTTCTCCTAAAATGTACGCAACTGTTTAGTGGTATCTCTCTTCTGCCTGACAGTTGCTAGTAGTTATCTGGTGGTTTTGGACTCATGAGCAGTGAGTTAATTCACCCAACCGAGTATGCTGTAATGATTCTGTTATGTATGAGTTAAGTTTGAAAAATCCTGATCACAGTTACAGTTTTCTGGGTAACAATACCTTTACACATCCTCTACAAGGGCGAAGAACTATCAAATATGGTTTGCTAGTTGGCTGAGACTGTCTCAGCACACCCCATAATAACTTGAATGTCATAACATGAATGAATCTTAAAAATAACACTTCTCTGCTAGAAGATGTACATTATATGGACAAAACGTTATTGGGACACTTCCTAACATTGACTTATCAGGTACTTCATTCAATCTGTCCCATTGCCACAGGTGCTATAAAATCAGGCACCTAGCCACGCACAGGTCTTCCTTTACAGACATTAGTGACAGATATGAATGGCTCGTTCTAAAGAGCTCACTAAAAATCAAGCATGGTTACTGTAATAGGATTCCGACTGTTTGGAATATACTTTCCTCAGGTAGTAAAAATATTCCATGACCAGCTGGTGAGTGATATCTTTGGAAAAATGGAGAGCGTTTTAGTAGGCCACAACGCCTCCGCCACAACAGAGGGCAGGGCCATGTTAAAGTTCCAGAGTGGGATCACAGGTAGTGCACGAGGCCATCAGCCAACGGATCTGCTGACTCGATAACTAGAGAATTACAAACCGTCAATGGTCTAGCACAAAAAAAACTCTGCGACTCAGGGACCTTTAAATGGCATTGGGTTCCCATGACAGCACGAGCTACATGCAAGCATTACATACCAATGGTGATGGGTAGAGGTGATGTGGAGAGGTGGTAAAGGCACCGCCAATGCACTCGGAGCAGGAAATCGTGGTTCTCTGGTGGTGAATGAAGCATCAGGATTGGAGCGGTAGTGTGAGTATCTGGCACTGGTAAACGTTTGGAGGAGATGGGAAAATGCCCAGTGGGTGGCTTTTCAGGCCTAAGGAGCCCCTTAGAATCTATGGAAGGGAAAAAACCTTAATGCTTCAGCATAGCAAGACGAGGCGGGCAATACTGTAACGCTCTCTGTGGGGACAGTTTGGGGAAGACCCCTTTCGGTTCCCAGCATGATCAACTTGTGTCTTAGTACACCAAGCAAGGTCCATGAAATCATGGTTGGGTGCTTTTAAATG
>JAMWET010003543.1:55000-56015 GCA_024036415.1 Prochilodus magdalenae | reverse complement strand
AGAGAGTGAGGGATAGACGGGTCTTGTGTCGAGGTGTGCTACAGACGTGAGGGACGAGAGGGTTGGGTGTAGAGGTGTGTCAGAGGGGGAGGGATAGGGGTTTGGTGATACAGAGATGTACAGCCTTGCATGAGAGATTGGTTTATCAAGGTCATGTGACGTCCACCCAGTGAGTAAAGCACCATGTCTGTGTTGTCCAGGTAACGCCAGGGCCCCGGAGCAGAAGAGGAATGGAGTCAAGGGGCCGGCGGATAGAAGGATGGAGAACGGGGTGAGTTGGTGGTTCGAAAGATTTTCTCTCTCTCTCTTCTCTTCTCTTCTCTTCTATTCTCTTTTCTCTCTCTCTCTATCTTCTCTTCTATAACTATCTCTTTATGCTGCATCTCTCTCTCTTATCTCGATATATAGTAGATCTCTATCTCCAATTTATCACTCTCTCTTTATATTCTCTTTATTCTTATGATACTCTCTATACCTATCAGTGGAGTCTCTCTATCTACTATTCTAGTATCTATATAATAGAATAAGTAGATAATAGCATAGTTAGATAAGATACTTTCCCTACCTCTCCTCTTTTTTTCGCTCTACCATTCCCCCGCTTCTTCCCTCCTCTCCCCTCTCCCCCCCCCCTTCTTCTTTCTGTTGGTCTTCTCTCTCTCTGCGCCTCTGTGCCTCTCTCTCTCTCTCTCTCTCTCTCTCTCTTCTCCTCTCTTCTCTCTCTCTCTCTCTATCTTCTCTGCTCTCTCTCTCTCTATCTTCTCTGCTCTCTCTTTTTCTCTCTCTCTCTCTCTTCTTTTCTCTTCTCTCCTCTCTTCTCTACTCTCTCTTTCTCTGCCTCTCTCTCTTATCTTCTCTCTCTTCGCTCTCTCTTCTCTCTCTCTCTCTCTCTTTCTCTCTCTCTGCCTCTGTGCCTCTCTGCGTCTCTCTCTCTTTCTCTCTGCCTCTCTCTCTCTCTCTCTGCCTCTCTCTCTCTCTCTCTCTCTCTCTCTCTCTCTCTCTCTCTCTCTCTCTCTCT
>JAMWET010003543.1:0-50000 GCA_024036415.1 Prochilodus magdalenae | reverse complement strand
TGTGTCCACTCAGCTGGGCCCTATGCATGAGTCTGTCGTGTGGGAATGCTTCATGGGCTTCCCTTCTGATTCCACTGACCGCTTTTACCCTCACCAAGTCACTCTGGAATGAGGACAGCTATGGGAGGGCGATTATGGTTCCCCACTCTCCTCCCTAGCTCCGAACCCATTTCCAGTCGTCCCAGCTTCTCCTGAGTTCTTTGCTTTGCTCGATGCAGGACAGTTATTTGACCTTCTGAGGAGATTCGTCTCACCACGTGCCGCAGTAACACTCTCTTCCTTCGCACAGCTGAGGAACAATATGAACCAGGAGCAGAATGCCAAGCTGCAGCAGCAGAGGGAGAACCTAAACAAGAAGAATCAGGAGGTGGCTGCCATGGACAAGCGAGTCAGTGAGCTCCGCGATCGCCTCTGGAAGAAGAAAGCAGCCCTGCAGCAGAAAGAGAACCTTCCTGTGAGTACCTAAAGCACGGCTTACCTGTCTCGCCTGCCTCGCCAACTGGAGCTGGGGGGTACAATGCGGTTCCCAAGCGGTGCCAACCAGGTTAAGTCTTAAAAGAGATTTATCTACAGGGGGCAGATGTGTTTATCATGCCACGCTGTTTACATAACACTCCATTACTGATGTTACTCCAGGCTTACTCTCAAGACACACAGAAAGGCACGCTCCTGGTTAGGTTATTGATTACCGATACCGAGTAGGACTCTTCGTTTATTGGGCAGGTTAAGACGGATGTTTTCTCTGTAGCCAGTGTAACATGAGCTTTACAGAGCTCTTATCAATCAGTCAAACTAAGCAGATGCTGGTCCTCTCAGAGCAATGGACTGACCACCCCACAGTCCAGACCTCAACACCACAGAATGCTTTGGCATGGTTTCTGACGTCTGCAGCTCACTGAGACATCCAGTCTCTCTCAGAAAGCTCCCTCTAGTGGACGCCAAGTAAAGCCCCGTTTTTGTTTCTCCCATAAGCCGCAGACCCCGAGCGTCTTAGACCCGGCGCAGATTGAAGTAAGGCTTGTTTTCTTCATCTGGGGTTATAACTGGGTTCACCGACAGATCACTGCGTAACCGGGTGTCCTCTCTCTCTTCCTCCCTGACGGTGTGCAGCTCTGGCACGTGGTGAACTGACCAGTTCAGTTTCTACTAACAGTCCCTTTACTGTCTCTGTAAAGCACGGGGTATAATCCTGGACTCGGAGAGAAAGCGTTAATCACAGTGGTTCAACACTCCACACACACTAACACCAGGTCAGGGTCACTGCAGTGCTGAGAGTGATCCACCACTCACATACTACCTGCTCTGTGGGGGTCCTGTGGGGGTCCTGCCCATTGAAGAACAGGGTGATACAGTATACAGAGACTCCGGTCTGGACCTGTACACCTACAGAGTGTCCTGTACGGCCCGTGGAGCATGACTATGACTGTGTCGTCGAGGGCGTCCACCCTCAGGAAGAGAGAACCGCCTCCTAATTTGCATGTCGGTTTTAATGTTGGTTCTCGGCATTAATCTTTTTATTATCCAGATAATTAGATCCTGCTTCTGCGTGTTGGTGCTCGGTTGGTCGCGGTCTCTCTGTTTCTGGAGGAGTCGTGTAATAACACTTCACAGCTTCAGCCATCATAGGTTTTGGAGAGTGATCTGACCACCTAGGACTCGAACCCTTTCCCCCCCTCTGTGTACTTTACTGCCCGTCAGTCCTCGTTCTGTTTGGGTGGCAGAGTAAAAGTTTTTGCACCCCACTCTGCTTTTGCCTTCCGCTGCGAGAACTTCAACCCGAATGGTGGAGGAGGGTCTGCTGTGGCTCCGAGCGTGCTCCCTGCACGTCCCGGTGCGAATGTCTTTCAGATAGGGCTCTGCGTGGAATCTTAATGAATTGGCTTTTTCAGACTAACACAAAGAGATGGCGTTTTCCTTCTTTCATCGCTGCCAGGAAAACCGGCTGACGCTACCAAGCAAGCATGCTGGTCCGGACCTCTCTCACTCTCTCTCTCTCTCTCTCTCTCTCTCTCTCTCTCTCTCTCTCTTCCTCTCAAATTTTTTATTCTGGCTTATACCAGACTAACACGAATCTCGCTTCTTCTTCTTCTCTCACCCCGATGAAAGCCATCATCTCTGTCCTTAGACAGAAGAAGACACGAGTGTTCACCTGCTCTTTTCAATGTGCTGAAGTGTCTTTGTTCTTGTTTTTCTCAAGAATGGCTTCCCCGTTAAGGAGAAGGCTTCAAAAGACCCCCATCCTAAGGTAAACTGCTGTACTGGACGTTGTTAATCGGCTCATCCATGCTGTTTTGGCGGTGGATTTATGGAAGAGGGTGGAAAGTAGTTTTGTTGTTTTGTTTTTTTCTGTCATGGATTTCTTTTAAAGGGCTTGCGTTAATCAGATTCCGTTTTGAGTTGCATAAGAGTTTCTTTTTCCGCTTCCTTTGCCAAGGGGAGGAAAACGCCTCTTGATTCAGACACGCTCTCTCATTATTTTGCTGACTCATTGCTTACAAGTTTGCCGTTCTGACACACCGCATGAGTTTTCCTAGAGTGCTAGCGCACGTCTCTATGTTCGCCTCGGGGGGGTGTATTACATTCGCCAGTTTCTTTCCCCTCTTGGTCGCATTAATTATGGCTTCATCCATTAAATAAACACACCTGTGCTTTCCCCCAGGTCTGCCTCGCTGCCCGAGGCGGTTAATCAGCTTTATCCTGAGTGACTATAAGCCTAGCCAATAGGATTTATGCAGCCAGTAGTAAACCCACAATCTACCGATAGTGTCGGCGCAGCTATGCGCTTGTCTTTCGTTAAAGTCCCTGCACCATTTCATCTTTGCATCGTTCTCAGTTTTCCGGTCCATTCTGTTTGTCTCTGCTTCCGTTTGATCCTGTTTGCTTTTTCCCTGTTGTCGTTTTCCTTCTGTATTCACTCCCGCCCGTCTTTCCCCCACCAGGTGCCTTCTGATGGTCAGGCCCCCCAGCCGATGGGTCCCTCTCGGGTGGCTGCAGTTGGCCCGTATATTCAGTCGTCCACCATGCCTCGCCTCCCAGTGAGACACGAGCTGCTAGTGAAGCCCACCTACCCGGACGGCACAGCCACGCTGCCCACTCAGGACAGGAGCGCGGCGCTAACCCAGGGCAAGCCTGGCCCAGGTACGTCTCACAGTGCACCCTGCGCAGCGCGTTAGGCTGTCATGAGTCTGGTGGACCTGAATGCCGGTGGTTCTGCCTTCACAGCAGCGGAGGAGCGTTCCGCAGCGTCTTCTTTAGAGCGGCCGGAGGGCGGCTGTGGCGTGTTGCTCAGCTCGGAAGGTAGCTAATGATGGATTCTTGGTTTGCTGTGGTGCGGTGTCAGATCTGTAATCGGCTCTCCCTCAGTTTCTCTCTCTCTCGCTCTGTCTAGAGTTCAGTGGTTAGTTGAATGAAGTGTGCTCCTGCATCGTTGGGGCCAAACCCTGTTGGCAGATATTAGTGGAGTGTGTAGAGTGCATACATAGAGGAACCAGAGACCATAGTGTGAGGAAGTAGCTGAATCTGCAGGTGTGTGGAAGCGTACGGTCATACGGGTCTACCAGCAGTGGATACAATCCCAGTCTACAGGGAATTCTCCTCGGAACTGTGCCAGGGAAGGCCTCCACCACATCTGGACCACCTGACCGGTTCTTTGATGTCTGGCCTACACCCAGAAACTTGTACGGTGAATGCCCAGTCCAGTCCGATGGTGGGATTATCCACTGGTGAGCTCTGGTCCGATCTGGTGAGTTCTAGTTCAGTCTCAACATGGCGCAGCCTGTGATCCACTAGGAGGACTTCGTAAGGCCTTCACCTTTGACGCGTGGCTGGGCAGCACACTCACCGACTACTCAGCCACCTACTAACTTCCAGACGCATTGAACGCCCACCGTGACGAACTGTTTCCGTTGCCACGCCCCCTTTCCAACTATACCTCCTGCTCACTCGCAAAAGGATGAGTCAGCCTTGCTCACTCCTGAAGTGGTCCTCCCAGCGGAGCCCCTTTGTAGTCATTAACTATGGATGAATTCTCCGCCAAAACTCCAATTAATAAAGCCGCTCTCCTTTTCCCAGCTTTCCCCCTCACTTCTCCTCCGCTTAATCCGTCAGGGATAGGCAGGAGTTAAACGTAACAGGTCTTCTCAAGTCTGCCGTGATGTTGCATGCGATCAGTTCCGCATGATGACCCGATATGCAGTGAGAAAGAAGGAGAGGATGTTGGAGAGTGTCCGAGACACGATGCAGCACGGACGTAGGGGCTGCCGTCCCTCGCTCGGCCCGGGTGGAGGGATGACGCCGGTCCGGTTTACCCTCTCCCGCCAGGCCGTGCTTCCTTCTTTCCTTCTCAGGTTTAGTCGTTGGGATATTGACTGTGTGTTCCCCCCGTTTTGCTCCCTCCGTGTTCAGTTCTGTCTCTGCTTTGCTTTCTTTAGAAGCAATGTTCTTGCTTAAGCCGCTGAAAGAGCTGCGGGCCAAGAGGAAAGGTACACGGATCTTTGGCTGTTTGCCGTTTTGGGTTGCGTGTGCGTGTGTGCTCGGTCTGGAAGCGTGGCGTGTTGTAATGGAGTTTGCTTTTCCATTATAATCCTCAAATGTTTGGGGATTAAACCATATAGCCATCTTAAAGGATTTAACTCCAGCCCGTTCCGACGAACGGGCTGCTGTAGGACTGTTTGCTGTGTTCCGCTTCTTTCCAGAAATGGGTCAGCTGGAAACAGAAGGCGTCTCCTGTGCAAAGCAACGTTTAGTGTGTGCTTTCTGGCCAGTCTGATTCTGTTATCGCCTCTAGAGTGCAGTGGCTGCTTAAGTAAAACCCCCTCCGGGTCTTCCAGTGAATAACGCCTTTTCCCTTTCCCGGGAAATCATCTCACGGAGAGTTAATCCCATGCAGATGTACTCTATCAAATCGTGTCTCCCAGATAACCTCACCGTCTCCTCCCTTTCCAGGGCTGCAGTCAGCGAAGGTGTCCGACTGGAGCTCACCCACTGCGGACTCCAGCGCCGTCCATGGCTCCTCCACCCTTCCTCGCATGCCAAGCCAGGCTCCGGCAGAGCAAGGTGACCCTACACGCTGCACCTGGACCTTGATTTGATTAGAGCTAATAAAACTCTACTGTGACCTTGCCCTCAGCGGTGTAGCTCTGCTGCACCCGCGTGCGCCATGAATGCTAATACATGTCCTCCTGTCGCTCCTTCCCCTCCCCACGGCTCCAGATGACACAGAAGTGCTGAAACGCGGCCAGCAGGACCGAAAGGCGCGGCCCGTCTCCATGTTCGAGCCCACCGAGCCGCCCGCGGCGTCCTTACGCAAGAACCAAAGCAGCGAGGACCTCGTGAGGGACGCCCAGGTAGTAGCTTTAATGCCACGCACATTGGTGGAGTTTCATGGCTGTAAATGGTGAAGTACCGTCTGATATTAGTCGTGTCTCAGCCGGCCTTGTCTCAGGAACCACTTTGTTCATTAGGTCACGACCCAAATAGAGTTTTCCTTTCTAATCCTTCTTATTTATCCCAGAAGCTGGTTTAAATCCGAAGCTGTGTTCACACAGATGTGAAAGAAAGCCAGTTTGGGACGCTTTACTATGTGCTACTGAAACCTTTTCTTGCCCCACTGTGTGTGTGGGGGTGCCCTTAGAGGCTCAACATGGGCCCTTGGGGGCTCAATTTGGGCCATTTAATCTCAGTTTGGGCCCTGTAAGGCTTAACTTGGGCCATTTAATCTCAGTTTGGGCCCTGTAAGGCTTAACTTGGGCCATTTAATCTCAGTTTGGGCCCTCTAAGGCTTAACTTGGGCCATTTAATCTCAGTTTGGGCCCTCTAAGGTTTAACTTGGCCCATTTAATCTCAGTTTCGGCCCTCTAAGGTTTAACTTGGCCCATTTAATCTCAGTTTGGGCCCTTTAAGACTTAACTTGGGCCGTTTAATCTCAGTTTGGGCACTGTAAAACTTAACTTGGGCCATTTAATCTCAGTTTGGGCCCTGTAAAACTTAACTTGGGCCATTTAATCTCAGTTTGGGCCCTGTACGACTTAACTTGGGCCATTTAATCTCAGTTTGGGCCCTGTAAGGCTTAATTTGGGCCGTTTAGTCTCAGTTTGGGCCCTGTAAGACTTAACTTGGGCCGTTTAATCTCAGTTTGGGCCCTGTAAGGCTTAACTTGGGCCATTTAATCTCAGTTTGGGCCCTGTAAAGCTTAACTTGGGCCGTTTAATCTCAGTTTGGGCCCTGTAAGCCTTCATTTGGGCCGTTTAATCTCAGTTTGGGCCCTGTAAGGCTTAACTTGGGCCATTTAATCTCAGTTTGGGCCCTGTAAGGCCTAACTTGGGCCGTTTAATCTCAGTTTGGGCACTGTAAACCTTAATTTGGGCCGTTTAATCTCAGTTTGGGCCCTGTAATACTTAACTTGGGCCATTTAATCTCAGTTTGGGCCCTTAAAGACTTAACTTGGGCCATTTAATCTCAGTTTGGGCCCTGTAAGACTTAACTTGGGCCATTTAATCTCAGTTTGGGCCCTGTACGACTTAATTTGGGCCGTTTAATCTCAGTTTGGGCCCTGTAAGACTTAACTTGGGCCATTTAATCTCAGTTTGGGCCCTGTAAGGCTTAATTTGGGCCGTTTAATCTCAGTTTGGGCCCTGTAAGACTTAACTTGGGCCGTTTAATCTCAGTTTGGGCCCTGTAAGGCTTAACTTGGGCCATTTAATCTCAGTTTGGGCCCTGTAAGGCTTAACTTGGGCCGTTTAATCTCAGTTTGGGCCCTGTAAGCCTTAATTTGGGCCGTTTAATCTCAGTTTGGGCCCTGTAATACTTAACTTGGGCCATTTCATCTCAGTTTGGGCCCTGTAAGGCTTAACTTGGGCCGTTTAATCTCAGTTTCGGACCTTGGGCTCCTCCTCGTAATTTGGGCCGTTTAATCTCAGTTTGGGCCCTGTAATACTTAACTTGGGCCATTTCATCTCAGTTTGGGCCCTGTAAGGCTTAACTTGGGCCATTTAATCTCAGTTTGGGCCCTGTAAATCTTAACTTGGGCCGTTTAATCTCATCTTGGGCCCTGTAAATCTTAATTTGGGCCGTTTAATCTCAGTTTGGGCCCTGTAAGGCTTAACATGGGCCCTTAGAGGCTCAACTTGGGCCCTTAGGGGCAGAACTTCGATTCCCTGAACCAACAGGACGAGACTATAGTGCTCTATAGGCACCTAACCCCCAACTGCTCCCCAGGTGCCGTGGAGAGGGCTGCCCATCGCTCCGGGCGAGTGTGCTTACTGCCCCCTAGTGTGTGGGGGTGTTTCACTATGTGGTAGACAGAGGCAAAAGACAAAGAGAGACACTGGTCACAAACACTCTGTGCATCTCCGAGATCTCTAGAGACATGTCTGGGCGTGGTCACTGGAGAACAAGAACGTCAGGGGCGTGGTCACTGGAGAATATGAACGTCAGGGGCGTGGTCACTGGTGAACAAGAACGTCAGGGGCGTGGTCACTGGAGAACAAGAACGTCAGGGATGAGTTAAATGTCTGGAAGTGTCTGGTTTTAACAACCCAAGGGTGCGAACGTGAGAGTGGGTGTGGCCTAATAACGTGTACAGCAAGCTGGAACACATTCTGGGCGATGAGCGCAGCTCTCCGTCATTGGAACCCTGGGAGCGGAGCTGCATCATCAGCAGTCACGATTGTTTACCTCCGGATCAACCACATGAAGCACTGTTCCTTTGCCCGTGCGGGTTAGTAGCCGGATTGTTTGGGCTGACGTCAGATACACAGCCGAACTAAACAAACCCGCTTTGGTGAGAAAATAATTTGGGTCACTTCCACCTGCTGTGTGAACGTAGCCCTGGAGCCAGTAGTCTGTATAAGGGCAGGGCTGCACCACAAAGCAGCTCTGCAGACTTATAAGGAAAATGCTAATGGCTAAGCACTAATCACAGCAGGCTACGAACTAATAACTGGCACAGCTGCCACGTAAACCACATGTGTGGAGGTGAAACTAACTGGACTGCACTGACAGTGTACATGCCTTAAGGCCAGTAAAGGATAATCACTTCATTCACATACAGAAGTATTCACAGCAGGCTACAAGCTAAAGCTGGTTACAGCGAGAACTGAGCCACGTGAGTGAAAGTGAAACTAAACTGCACAAACAAACAGTGAACAGTGGACACGCTTTATCACCAGGTAGTGAAACATACTCACTTCATTCACATAGAGACGTATGGACGTGGCTTGGGGATTGTATTTAAGGTGTGACCACAAATAAGTATATTAAGGCTCAACTTGGGCCCTTAAAGGCTTAACTTGGGCCGTTTAATCTCAGTTTGGGCCCTGTAAGACTTAACTTGGGCCATTTAATCTCAGTTTGGGCCCTGTAAGCCTTAATTTGGGCCGTTTAATCTCAATTTGGGCCCTGTAAAGCTTAACTTGGGCCATTTAATCTCAGTTTGGGCCCTGTAATACTTAATTTGGGCCGTTTAATCTCAGTTTGGGCCCTGTAAGGCTTAACTTGGGCCATTTCATCTCAGTTTGGGCCCTGTAAGGCTTAACTTGGGTCATTTAATCTCAGTTTGGGCCCTGTAATACTTAACTTGGGCCATTTGTAAGGCTTAACTTGGGCCATTTAATCTCAGTTTGGGCCCTGTAAGACTTAACTTGGGCCATTTAATCTCAGTTTGGGCCCTGTAAGGCTTAACTTTGGCCGTTTAATCTCAGTTGTAAAACTTAACTTGGGCCATTTAATCTCAGTTTGGGCCCTGTAAGGCTTAACTTGGGCCATTTAATCTCAGTTTGGGCCCTGTAATACTTAATTTGGGCCGTTTAATCTCAGTTTGGGCCCTGTAAGGCTTAACTTGGGCCATTTAATCTCAGTTTGGGCCCTGTAAGGCTTAACTTGGGCCATTTAATCTCAGTTTGGGCCCTGTAAGGCTTAACTTGGGCCATTTAATCTCAGTTTGGGCCCTGTACGATTTAACTTGGGCCATTTAATCTCAGTTTGGGCCCTGTAAGGTTTAACTTGGGCCATTTAATCTCAGTTTGGGCCCTTTAAGACTTAACTTGGGCCGTTTAATCTCAGTTTGGGCCCTGTACGATTTAACTTGGGCCATTTAATCTCAGTTTGGGCCCTGTAAAATTTAACTTGGGCCGTTTAATCTCAGTTTGGGCCCTGTACGATTTAACTTGGGCCATTTAATCTCAGTTTGGGCCCTGTAAAATTTAACTTGGGCCGTTTAATCTCAGTTTGGGCCCTGTAAAATTTAACTTGGGCCGTTTAATCTCAGTTTGGGCCCTTTAAGGCTCCACTTGGGGTCTTAGTATGATTTACTAAGTTGATCTATTGCCTAGATATTAGTAGAGAGTCGTGAGTCTGATCTAGTCCTTGTGTTTATACATGGATATATATATATATATATATATATATATATTTATATTCTTAATTTTGGTAAAATCTGTGTCGTAAATGTATGAAGTGTATTAGGTGCGTATGAAAACCTGTCCGATGGAAAACTAGCATCTCCGACATTGCAGCTTTACAGGAGAAGCCAGAAACCTAGTGTAACTTTGATGGAAGTCAGTGGAACCAGACGTCTTTAACGAGCAGCTTTGGGCTCCTTTCCGCTGGTCCATTCATCACGGAATTTGGACTCGGCGTAAACAGCAGCTGCTGTGTTCAAATGAGGCATGAGAGTTGGACGAAAATGGAGATGCATGGAGAGCAACCTTGTCAAAAACTTCTTCAGCAGTTTCCTCTGATCATGCAGAATGCATGGTGGACCCCAGTGGACTGCGATCTTCTCCAGCCCAGCCATCTATCGTCAATAATAATAATAATAATAATAATGCATAAACAGCAAATGACGATGCTAATTTGCGTTAGAGTGTGCCACATGCTGGATGTGTACATGTAGCCTGAGTGAAGTTCTTAGACTCGCTTTGAAGCCTCTTATCTAATTAGTTGTCTTGAAAAGCTATGACGCTGTGCTCAGTGTGTGTTTACTTTGTTTAGCTCCGCCTTACTGTAGCATACTTAGCGATGGGCTGCTAATAAAGCCACACATATTTACCTATGCCTCCTTTTCCCCCTCTTGCAGAGCACCGTCAAAAACACCGTCAAGGTTCCACCACCAGTGCCAAGCAAACCCAGGCAGGTCAACCTGCCCTCTGGTGGTCAGATCGGGTACGGCAAGCCTCCTCTCAACACTGGAACCTTCCCCGGCAAGAGCAAGCCAGCCAACCAGCAGCAACCTACCGGCCCCCACTCCCGCGGACCCCTTCCCTCATCCCAGAGCAACACCTTACCCCTGCCCTCTAAGCAGGAGGCACCACCGGCTGCCACCGTACGGCCTTTCACTCCAGAGCCCCCAGGTGCCAAGGACCCCAACGGGCAGGCCTTCCACAAGCCCCAGACGCTGGCAGCCAGCTCCATCTACTCCATGTACACAAAGCAGCCCACCCTAGGCAAGAGCTTCCAGCAAGGGGTGCAGGGAGCGCTGAACCGCACCCAGAACCGCAACAACTTCATTAGTGGTGAGTGAGAGCGTTTCAAGGGTGCCTTTTTACAGATTCACTCGCCAGGCATTTGTAATCAGAGATTTCCATGTTTCCTCTTTGTTGTCCCCACAGTATACGGCAAGCCTGTGATCCCGACAGGTCAGCAGTTCCAGCCTCAGCCTTTTGAGAACCCCTACCTGGAGCGTCCCGGCGAGACCGAGGTAGACCACGGTACAAGCGGCAGCCCTGCTCCAGAGAACCCGGAGACCGAGCGCATCCCCCGACCGCTGAGCCCGACCAAGCTGCTGCCGTTCATCTCCAACCCCTACCGCAACCAGAGCGATGTGGACTTGGAGGCTCTGCGGAAGAAGCTCTACAACGCTCCCAGGCCCCTCAAGAAACGCAGCTCCATCACCGAACCCGAAGGGCCTGCCGGTCCCAACATTCAGAAGCTCCTCTACCAGAAGACCACGCTAGCTGCTATGGAGACCACCGTGAACTCCCCTAGTCCTGCAGAGGAGGAGAACGCTCCAGCATCCGATTCCCACGCTCCCGAAAAAGCCTTGTCGCAACCCGAAGCCCCGGAACAACCGCGCTTCGACCCGCCGCCGCCGCCGCCGCCCACGACTGTCCTGAAGATAGATGGTGAGGACTTCATCCCACCTCCACCTCCTCCTCATCCAGCCCCACGTCCTGATGAGTCCCTTCTACCCCCACCTCCTCCTCCTCCTGAGGTCGAGGAGCAGCTGCCTGAGCTTACGCCACCTTCAGAGAGCTACATTGAGGAGTTCCCTCCATACCCTCCTCCCCCTTACCCCAGCGGTGCTGAGCAGGAGGCCCTGGGGGAAGACACCTTCAATATGAAGCCACCTGAGGTCACAGGCCAGGTTCCTCTCCCACCGGTAAGCATTAAGTCCTGCTGTTCCAGGTCCCCCACACTCAAAATCCAGAAAATGATCCCGACACTGTGGGGTGTTTTAGCTTTGCACTCTTCCCAGCTGTAATAGGAAAACGGGAAACGTCAAATTCCTATTCTGAATGGGCCAAAATCAGTCGATTTATAAATATAGCAGGTAAATAGATTTAAATAGATTTCATTCAAAAGGCTCACTGATTGGCAGGAATGGGGTGACCAATACGCAGTGCTGATACAAAGAGAGGAGAAGTCGGAGCTGGGAAATTCCTGAAGGCTGCCTGGATAGATTTCAACACTGTCTGGGCTGTAAACACAAAACGGCCCACTGTGTGCCACCCAGCTAAACAGTAAACCTAATTACTGTGGCTGAGAAGCGCAAAACGAAATGACTAAAGTAAAAAAGGGCGGGTCTAACACACAGGAAGTGCCCATTACAGACCCCTATCTATCAAACTGTTTGGCGGTGGTAGAGTGGGTGGAGTTTGGGATGGTTTCACGCTTGCAAAACCGGCTGACTAGCTTAAAACACGTGTCCAAAATGGACAAAATGGACAAAACGGCGTCGTCACCATCCCAAACTCCACCCACTCTACCACCACCCAGCAGTTTGGTTGACAAGGGTCCGCAACAAGCACTTCCTGTGTTTTAAATCCGGCCTTTCCATCAGAATTCAGTGTTGCGGTTCTGGGGAAAGTGTTTCACGTCTTCCCATTTGTTTTTGCTTTTGTAATTTTTCTTGAAATGTAATTTTCTTTGTTTGTTTGTTTGTATTTTTGTAATTTTGTTTTCTAAAACATTAATTTGCTTAGCATTTCCTGGCCACCGTTAAATAATCATCAACACTGTGTGTTCTAAAAAACACTGGCTGAGTCCCAAACGACTAGGTTGGACAAGTGGCTCCTGCAACCAGCAGGGCCTCATATGTCCAATACACAGCCGTTTAGGATTCAGCCATGTGCACACGGTTCCATACGGGACTGATGTCTCCGGACAGCGGTGTCCACTGAAACCGAGAACCAGCCGAACGGCGGAGACCGCATAAACGCCGCTGGGGTACAGTCTGTAGATCCGGACGCTGGATATCCACTCTCGTGCCTGCGTTCGTGTGTAGGAGCCGGAGCTGTGTGAACCGCTTATATGGTTTTGGGTGAGACTGCAGCTGGCGAGAGGCAAGCCACCAAAACTTCCGACATGTCCATCCGATTGTCTGGCTGCTCATGCGTTCGGGCCGTGAATCAGTAACTGCTTCCCCTCTCAAACTGCACGGTAAACCACGCCCGAGGAAGCTCGTCATCAACCCCATCATCAACTTCAACCAAATCGGGCTAGAATCCCACAGCGTATGACGCAGGGAAGCTCATTTTTCCCGTTCCTCTAGCAGGGAAAACTGGGCTGCTCGTGTGTCAGCTTTGTCGTTGAGCTCCAGGATGCTAGGCTTCCAGTGGTTATGTAATAATCCCCGTATAGAGTCCCCTTTGTTAGCCCGTAGGGAAGGTTACGAGTGTTGCACCCTAATCTAGTGCACTTATTTTGAACTTCCCACAAGCTGCCTCGAGTTTTTCCCCATATGCCTCCATATAGATGCAGAGATCCCTGTTGAAAAGCTCCATGAAAGCTCCATTAATTCTTCTAAAGCAGCCTTTCCAGATAAAGACGCTGCTGAAATAAACAAAATGACCCATTTCTTAATGCCCCTGTGTTTACCCTTAATGAGCTGTGTCCCATTAAACCCTGAAAGGGCTCTTTATTCCACGAGGAAAAAGCCATAATCGGCTTACGCAATCCCGTCAAGTGGAACCGGTGCGTTTCTACGTTCAGGCAGCCCAGTCCAGGCAGACTTCTCCCCGGAGATGCAGGTGTTCACGCGCTCGTGGTGCCGGAGGAGGAGGAGGAGGCCGCTTCAGCATCGTCCTGCTGACCACAAAAGATAGGAGCTGGTCCTGATGAGTCAGGTAGCTGTACATCATCTGAGTTAACGGAGCGTCTGCTTTCCTCAGGGCAAGAGGACAAACCTGCGGAAGGTTGGATCGGAGCGCATCAGTCACAGCATGAGGGTCAAGTTCAACCCCCTGGCGCTTCTCCTCGACTCCTCTCTGGAGGGAGAGTTCGACCTGGTGCAGAGGATCATCTATGAGGTGAGCTTCACAGTTCCACACGACGCCTAACCTGTGTTAATCACGTCAGGGAGTGTGTTAAACCGGCGTACACGTGAAATGTGGAGCTGGTGCATGCACGATGAATATTTCAGAAGGCTGTAAAGCTGCTTTACGGTGTTGTGCCTAAATGACTAGCGGGCAAAGCTAACGAAAGTAGGATTGATTAGCCTCTCCGAGCGTTTTCCGCCTGGGCCTGCATTTCCAGCGCTGTGGAATAAGGGGGTTGTGTTTTCCGCAGGTTGAGGACCCGAGTCAGCCCAACGATGAGGGCATTACAGCGCTGCACAATGCCGTCTGTGCCGGCCACACAGAGATCGTTAAATTCCTGGTACAGTTTGGAGTCAACGTTAACGCGGCGGACAGCGATGGCTGGTGAGTACGTGATGTTGGAGGTGCGGACGCTGTAGGCACGTATTAAATTCTACCTCCGAATTAACCAGTACTGATGTACCCTTGCCCTAGGACCCCTCTGCACTGCGCCGCCTCCTGCAATAACGTGCAGGTGTGCAAGTTCCTGGTGGAGTCCGGGGCCGCCGTGTTCGCCACTACCTACAGTGACATGCAGACGGCCGCCGATAAGTGTGAGGAGATGGAGGAGGGTTACACCCAGTGCTCGCAGTTCCTCTACGGTGTGTATGACCACAGCATCGCTACGACTACACACGGTCCTTTTGCACAAGCCTGTCTTTCTTTTCCCACTGTGTGACATTTTTAGCATTGTGTACACTTGACACTCCATCTAAAGGCACATGATGGTCCATAGCTACACCCGCAGAGTTCAGTTCCCACTAGTGATGATGGGCCAAAGCAGAAGCTAAGCCCCACCCCCTCCCGAATTCATGGATGGTGTTGCTAAGCTAAACACCACTGCAAACTTGAGCTTGTAATTATGGGTCTTCATGGCCAAGAAATCGTGCAGTTGATGCTGCGATGCTAACCAGTTTCCATCACAAGCATTAGGAAATGAGAAAACGCGCTACTGACCTACTGGTTCCTATTACAGGCCTCGAACTCTCCATAAAGCTGAGGTCTGATTCCTTTCCTCCAGCTTCTTGCTTGAGCGTTCCCGTTCCACCCCGTGTGGTGCAGCAGTTGCATTCCGGCACCTCAGGTTCTTATTTAAATTCCCATTCCTTAACTTACAGTGGAGGTGGAACAGGAACATGCAAACAGGAAGCCAACCCCAGCTTCGCCAGCCCTTCGCTCTTCCCTGATGTTAGTCTTTGTCCGTCAGATGTTCTCCTCTTTGGCTGTTCTCCATCTCTCCTTCCTGACAATGTGTGGAGCTCACATTGTCCCTCCCCTTCATTCTTAATTGTGTTTAACTGTACACACATATCTGCTTAGGTCGACCTTTGTTTACTTCCCGTTCCAGCTGAAATGGTGCACCAGTTCCAAGCTAGCATCTCAGCATCCTTGTGCAGCTTCCTGTTCGAACTTTGTTGGGACACTAAACTGCCGGGATGTAGCTGCAGCACCGTTTCAGTGAGAACGGGATCAACAAACTGGTGAGGCCAGAGGTCTCTCCACCGTTAAAACTCATCCCTGCTGTGACCTTCGCTCTTTCTTCCTCTACAGGAGTCCAGGAGAAGATGGGCATCATGAACAGAGGTGTGGTGTACGCCCTGTGGGACTACGAGAGCGACGAGGGTGACGAGCTACAGTTCAGAGAGGGAGACTGCATGACGGTGGTGCGGAGAGAAGACGAAGACGAGGTCGAGTGGTGGTGGGCACGGATGGGTGACAAAGAGGGCTATATCCCTCGCAACCTCCTCGGAGTGAGTATTAGGGTGTGAGGTTGAGGATGACGTGCATGTGGTTGTGCCTCGTAGCACGGAGGGGTCAGTATTAACCCTCGGTGCCGTTATTCCATCGTTCTGCCTAACAGCGCTGATGTGATGCTGCTTATTTGGTGGAGGGAAAGACAGTGGTGATGTTTTAGGAGAACTGGTAGACTAAGAGGAGACCAAACTCGTCCACATGGTGGCGCTAAGAAGTGAGATTGTTCTGAGATGCTTCGGTCTTGAGACGCCCAGTCAGAATCGTTCAGCCAGTGGGCGGTAATGGGAACCAAACGTCCAACGTTTTTTTTTTTCTTTAGATTTACCACACTTTTACCATCATCAGCTTCACACATACCGCACGTGTAGGCTCACTGGTGGCTTAGATGGTACATGGAGAACCCTGGTTCCCACCTCCACCACCACCACTGTGAAGAAATGAGTCCTACTGCCAAACCATCTCAAATCACCGCCAGTAACCGGGTTTTTCTGTTTTTCCTCAACAGTTATATCCAAGAATAAAGCCACGACAAAGGAGCCTGGCTTAACGCCCACCACAGCAGGAGGCCACCTGTCTCCGTAGGACGTTCACACCCCTCAGTGATGGACGGACACGCTCAGTATCAGTATCCTAAGACATGCTAAAGACTAACGCATGGGGACTTTGCCGACAGATGATGAAGAGACCAAAACATGAAGGATTTTTTTTTTTTTTTTTAAAGAAAGCTGACAGTTTGAACTCGACACTACAGATGGGTTTAGGACCACTGACTCTTTCCGCTCATCTGAGGCACTTTTCTAATACAGTGGATTTGACATGTTTTTCTTACTTGCAGATATCATGCTAACCGTCTTCGTCCGACTCGCCTCTAGAATGCACCTCAGTATTTCTCTGTAGTTGGAGTACTACGTCTTCTGGCTTCTCCTCTTTTGGGTTTGGTTGCACATGCAGAGGGCTGATTAAGCCTGAGCAGTGCGTTGTTTCAGGGGGAGACAGACTTTAGGCAGTCTTAAGAATGGTTTGTTAAGAGTGCTCTGAAAGGAGACGTCTCGTAGCGGTGATACGCGGGGCATCTGCCACAACATGGAGAGCTAAGACCCTTGTGGTGGATTAAACACCACGTAAGCCCCCCGTTCACACCGGCAGCGACATGACACTTCAGGAGCTGGCGGTTTCCATCTACAGCAGGCAGTCGATGATGTGACAGATTTGAGGAAAGCAGGACCACCTAATTAACCCCCTGGACCCCCCCTGAAGGTCACAACATCTAAATCCTAGAAGGAGGCGGCGGCTGTCATTGTTTGGCTGCTTCACCCACCACTGGCAGGCAACACTTTCCTGTGCTCCTGCAGAGGTCTGCCTCAGGGTGGCGCTGTAGCACCTGTACCTCCTGAAGATGATCAGAGATGAGAGAGATCTCAGCTCTCAGTCAGCATGTGGAGGATCTGCCAGGTGGAAGTGGGCTTGGAACAGGATGTCCCATGCTCCATCTCCTCCACCGTGAGCCAGTACTCTCGTTATTTGCTTCCCAGCTGCTGGTTCCTGGAGGGATGGTGCGAATAGACGACGGCAATATCAACGACTGAGCACCCTGGCAGAACCCGTTTCTCTCCAGGCCCTCTGTACCCGTAGCCGTCTGATTCGGGCCAGTGAAACCAGAAGACCCCCAGATCAGCTCACGTTTAGAATCACCCACAGGAGACGAGTCGGTGCCGGTGTGAACACAGGGGTAGGCTACACTGCAGTGCCTCCAGTCCTGGAGTCAGGGCACTGCTCTGTCTGGAGGACTGCACACGGTTTTATCCAGTGAAGTATTTAGAGTAGTCTTTAGGGCTGGGGGTCCCCAAAGCCCCCTCTATACAGTATAACATGTTCGGTATGTGACGTGACACTCGGTTTTATTAGCGTTTTTAATCGGCGAGTCGCGTCTTGGTTTTGAGCAGCTTCCTCAGCTGGAACTCTCACTTGCCGTTTGTGTATCGGCTATGCCTCCCAGGGGACCCCCCCCCCAGGACCCCCCACCCCGAGCTGACTTCAGTTTGAGTGATATGAGACGACTGCTGTTACCTTCGGTCAGTATTTGATTCCCACCATGTGATGATCTGATTTCCTGCTCCCTGTGAAATGCCTGTGTGAACTTGGGAGCGCCCGAAACGGTTCCTGTTCCAGATTCAGCCGGTCTCCTCTCTGTTTCCTCAGGTGACGGAGCACCACTGTAGGTGTCTCTCCATCTCGCCGGTGGTACAGTGCGGGTGTTCCTGTTCTGAGCTCTGTAGGCAGGTGTTGCCACGTTACTGACAGTGATCTGATGGAAGTGATATCCCCCTGCTCCTCGTTTTTAGCCCACCTTGTTCCTCGTTAGCCGTTTTGTACTCTAAGCGTGCGCCGCTGTCTCAGCAGTTGTATTTATTCCACTGTGATTTCTCCTCTGCGTCTCGCGCTCTGTAACTTCACTCAATCATAAACCATTTTACACACTACTCCTCCGCGTCCTCCTGGTCATTTACTGAATTTGACTCCTCCAGGTTTCTCCACAAGCCTCCTTAACTCCGAGAGTGGGTTTGGAGTGAAAGGTGGTGGTGGTGGTGATGGGAACCTGCCGTCTCCATGTCTACAGCACCCGGTTGTAGATGCTGAAATATTGTCTTCTCTGTGGGGCCTATTTAGCCTCAGCACCCTGCGTGTATCCCTGCACCATAACACAATACGCTTTAGGGCAGCGCCTCAGGCAGCGCGCCTCATGTAGTACCTTCCTAACATTAGCAGACGGGCCAAAACAGCACTGACCTATTGACCATAAGGCACCTGGCTGCCTCCAGTAATGAAGAGGCAACCCAGATCAACCCAGATGGCGAGTCGCTATTTTGAGACGCAGTCGGTATGTTAATATCGTTAGTTTAAAAACGCAGAGTCCGAGTCTTTGTTTCGAGAGGCCGAGTCTTTGTTTCGAGAGGCCGAGTCTTTGTTTCGAGAGGCCGAGTCTTTGTTTCGAGAGGCCGAGTCTTTGTTTCGAGAGGCCGAGTCTTTGTTTCGAGAGGCCGAGTCTTTGTTTCGAGAGGCAGAGTCTTTGTTTGGAGAGGCAGAGTCTTTGTTTCGAGAGGCGGAGTCTTTGTTTCGAGAGGCAGAGTCTTTGTTTCGAGAGGCAGTCTTTGTTTCGAGAGGCAGAGTCTTTGTTTCGAGAGGCAGTCTTTGTTTCGAGAGGCAGTCTTTGTTTCGAGAGGCAGAGTCTTTGTTTCGAGAGGCAGAGTCTTTGTTTCGAGAGGCAGTCTTTGTTTCGAGAGGCAGTCTTTGTTTCGAGAGGCAGAGTCTTTGTTTCGAGAGGCAGTCTTTGTTTCGAGAGGCAGAGTCTTTGTTTCGAGAGGCAGAGTCTTTGTTTCGAGAGGCAGTCTTTGTTTCGAGAGGCAGAGTCTTTGTTTCGAGAGGCAGAGTCTTTGTTTCGAGAGGCAGAATCTTTGTTTCGAGAGGCAGAGTCTTTGTTTCGAGACGCAGAGTCATTAATTTGATATAGTTGTTTCGAGAGGCCCAGTCTTTGTTTCGAGAGCCTGAGTCTTTGTTTCGAGAGCCTGAGTCTTTGTTTCGAGAGGCCGAGTCTTTGTTTCAAGAGACAGAGTCTTTGTTTCCAGAGGCAGTCATTAATTTGATACCGTTGTTTCGAGAGGCCCAGTCTTTGTTTCGAGAGCCTGAGTCTTTGTTTCGAGACGCCCAGTGGTGATTTTGATGTTGTTATTTTGAGACAGTGAGTCTTTTTTGAGATGCCGAGTCGTTAATGTGATAACATAGTTTTAGGACGCCGAGTCGCTGTTTTGAGAGGCAGAGTCGTTATTTTTTTGCTATTGCAAATCGACTTAATATCTCTTAGTATCTCAGAATAACTTTAATTAAAATAATAAATATCCCATAATAATAAGTTGGTAGAGGTTCTGTGTGTAAGATCGGTAGAGGGGACATGGAGTTTCGATTGAGGTGGAGTTTAGGATGTAGAGGTGACGGTCCCACTTCAGCATCTTGTTTTCAATGCCACATTAAAACGTCGCCACAGCAACACTTCACCACTAGATGGAGACATTTCACAGGTTTCTAATATCCCTCCGCCTCTGTCCCACCTTCTCTTAGACACTCCAGCTCAGTGCAGTGCTTTACTGGACATTAGAAACATTAGTCTCCTCAGTTTAGCTGGCTGGAGGCGGTTTAGTCTTCTCTGGGACAGAGGAAGCGTAGATGCTGTTCACCCTTTAACCACCAGGTGTCAGTAATGTTCTTTGGTTTCACAGATGGAGATCAGTGCTGTGTATGAGGCCCTACCATGTATCAGCCGCTCCAGCGCTGGACTGTGTGTGGAGGTTCTTGTACCTAACCTCCCAAACGAGTGAGTGTTAGCGTGTTCAGTATGACAGTGATAACGAGGCAAACAAAAAATATATTTAAAATATTTGAAATAAATAAATAATTAAATTTCTCAGCAAGGTGAGGATGGGCTAAAGGGGGGCAGTAATATACTGGCTGACTAAACCACCAGTGAACCTACACCTGTCTTCTACCCCTGTGGACCCCCACAGGACCACCACAGAGCAGGTAGTATGTGGGTGGTGGAGCATTCTCAGCACTGCAGGGACACTGACGTGGTGGTGGTGTGTTAGTGTGGGTGGTGCTGGTGTGAGTGGATCAGACACAGCAGTGCTGCTGGAGTGTTGAGACACTGTGTCCACTCACTGTCCACTCTATTAGAAACTCCTACCTTGCTGCTCCACCTTGTAGATGGACAGTCAGCGACGATAGCTCATCTGCTGCTGCACAGTGCAGTGTTGGTCATCCTCTAGTCCTTCATCAGTGGACACAGGACGCTGCCCCCACAGGACGCTGCCCCCACAGGACGCTGCCCCCACAGGACGCTGCCCCACAGGACGCTGCCCCACAGGACGCCGCCCCCACAGGACGCCGCCCCCACAGGACGCTGCCCCACAGGACGCTGCACCATGGGACGCTGGCCCACAGGACGCTGCCCCCACAGGACGCTGCCCCACAGGACGCTGCACCATGGGACGTCCTGTAGTGTACTGAAGATTCCCAGGTGGTGTACTACCTCTGTCAGAGTTTCTAGTACACACAGCTCGCTGTCCTCAGGACGCTGTTGGCTGAGGTGTCCAGCAGCACTGCTGTGTCTGATCCACTCGCACCAGCACCACACACACTAACACACCACCACCACGTCAGTGTCACTGCAGTGCTAAGAATGATCCACCACCTACATACCTGCTCTGTGGTGGTCCTGTGGGGGTCCTGACCATTGAAGAACAGGGTAATACAGTACACAGAGAAACAGATGGACTACAGTCTGGACCTGTACACCTACAGAGTGTCCTGTACGGTCAGTGGAGTGAGAAGATGAGGTGGACGTAATGAATGGGGTTCACATTAAACCTTGTATATGTATATGTGTGTGTGTATATGTGTGTATGTATATATGTGTGTATATATATGTGTGTGTGTGTGTGTGTGTGTGTATGTGTGTGTATATATATGTGTGTGTGTGTGTATATATATGTGTGTGTGTGTATATATGTGTGTGTGTGTGTGTGTGTGTGTGTATGTGTATATGTGTGTATGTGTGTGTGTGTGTGTGTGTATGTGTATGTGTATATATGTGTGTGTGCGTGTGTGCCGGTGTGTAGTGTGTCTGGTGTGCTAGTGTGTGTGTCTATGTGTGGGTCCTATATATGTGATATGGTATGTGTATATACATGTACGTGAGGTATATATATGGACTTGTGTGTGTGTTATATGTGTGTGTCTACAGTTGTATGTATATATGTGTGTAGTATATGTGTGAAGATGTGTTGGACGTCATTGAATGTGTTCACATAATACCTTGTAATGTGTATATATGTGTATGTGTGTGTATATATGTGTGTATATAATGTGTGTGTGTGTGTGTGTATGTGGTCTGTATATATGTGTGTGTTGTGTGTGTGTATATATAGATAATATATGTATCATGGTGTGTGTTTGTATGTATAATGTGTGTTGTATGTGTATATATTGGTGTGTGTGTGTGTATATATATGTGTGTGGTTGTGTGTGTGTGGTTTATGTGTTGATGTGTGTGTGTGATTGTGTGTGTATGTGTCGTGTATGTGTGTACATGTTGTGTGGTGTATATGTGTGTATATATATGTGTGTGTGTGTGTGTATGTGTATGTGTGTGTGTGTGTGTGTGTGTGTGTGTGTATATATGTGTGTGTGTGTGTCTATGTGTGTGTGTCTATGTGTATATAGAACATTATCAGAATCTGTAACAGCTTCTCTAATCTTTCTGAGGGAGGGCGAGTGCACTGCCTCACTAGCTTCACTTCCTAAAGTTTCCCTCCTCCATTGACTATTAATGCGTCTCTCCACAACCCATAACTCAGCGATGGCTTTTTGATGCATATATTAACTGGGTTTCTGCGTCACATGATTAATTGAATTCCTCGCCCCTGGCGCACGATTGGATGTGTTGCTTTTTTGGGAAGCTTTTTGATGCTTTCTGAAAGAGAGGAGGAGAAGAAGGAGGGTGCAGTACCGGTGTTGTCCACAGGGGGGCATTGTGGGCATGTTTCATGCATGCCGGGGAGTTTGGAGGCAGTCAGTGGTCGTGTATCATCTCCATCAGTGTCATGTGCTGTATCACCAAACCCCTCTCTGTACTCACTCTCCCTCACTCTTTAACCCGACCATCACGACCAAAACCCTCTCTCCACTCACGTATCTGTACACACAACACACCTCACAACCAACCAACCCCCTCACCATCCCTACAACCTCACTCTGTACACACCTCACACCAACCCACCCTAGAACCCTCCCCCTCCCTCTGCTACACACCTCACAAACGCAACACCAAACCATCTCTCCCTCACTCGGTACACACCTTCATCAACATTAACCCTCCCTCCCCGCACTCTGTACACACCTTCCACAACCAAACCCTCTCGCCTCTCGCTCTGATACACACCTCACAACCAAACCCTCTCTCCACTCACTGTGTACACAACTCCACCCCAAACCGCAACCCTCTCTCCCCTTCACCCTCTGTACACACCTCACATCCCCAACCCTCTCTCACTCACTCTGGTACACACCTCACACCCCAAAACCCTGCTGCTTCCCGCCACTCTGTACACACCTCACACCCAAAACCCTCTCTCCCTCACTCTGGTAACCCACCTCACACACAAAACCATCTCTCACCTCACTCTGTACACTACCTCACACACAAACCCTCTCACTCCACTCTTTAACAACACCTCACACCAAACCCTCCTTCTCCCTCGCTATGTCACACACCTCACAACAAACCCTCTCTCACCTCAACTCTTTAACACACCTCACACCAAAACCTCTCTCACTCGCTCTGTACACACCTCACACCCAAACCCTCCTCCCCCTGGCTCTGGTCCACACCTCACACAAACCCTCTCTCTCTTCTCACTCACTCTGTACTACACCTCACCCGCAAACCCGCTCGTCCCCTCACCCTTCTGTACACACCTCACACCAAAACCTCTCTACCTCACTCTCAACACACCTCACACCAAAGCCTCTCTCCCTCACTCTGTACACACCTCACCCCACAAACCCTCTCTCCCTCACCTCTGTACACAACCTCACACCAAACCCTCTCCTTCCCTTCACTCTGTATCATCGCCGCACACCAAAACCCTCTTTTCCCTCACTCTGTACACACCTCACACCAAACCCTCTCACTCAAATCCTGTACACCCACTCACACCAAACCCTCCTCTCCCCTCGCTCTGTACACACCTCAACACCAAACCCTCCTCTCACTCCCTCTGTCCACACCTCACACCAAAACCCTCCTCTCACTCGCTCTGGTACACACCCTCACAGCCAAACCCTCTCTCCCTCACTCTGTACACGACACCTCACAACAAACGCTCTCTCCCTCACTCTGTACACACGTGTACCCTAGACCATAACCCTTTCCTCTTCCTCACTCTGTACAACACCTCACAGACCAAACCCTCCTCTCCCCTCACTCTGTACACACCTCCACACACCAAACCCTCTCTCCCCTCCACCTCTGTAACCCACCTCACACACAAAGCCCTCTCTCCCACACTCGGTACTACACATCACACCAAACCTGCCCTCACTCACTCTGTTACCCACCTCACCCCTCACAGCCAAACCGTCTCTCCCTCACTCTGTGACACACCTCACGAGGAAGCCAAAACCCTCTCTCCCGTCACTCTGTACACACCTCACACCAAACCCTCTCCTCCTCACTCTGTCAACACCTCAGCACCAAACCCTCTCGTTCCCGTCCACCTCTGTACACACACTCACACCAAACCCTCTCTCCCGCTCACGCTCTGTACACACCTCACACCAAACCTGCCTCTCACTCAACTCTGTACACAGACCTCACACCAAACCCTCTCTCCCTCAACTCTGTACACACCTCACACACCAAACCCTCTCCTTCACTCATTCTGTACACACCTCACACCAAAACCCCTCCTCTCCCTCACTCTGTACACACCCTCCTCACACCAAACCCTCTCTCCCCTCACTCTGTAACACACCTCACAACAAACCCTCTCTCCCCCTCACTCTGTACACACCTCACACCAAACCCTCTCTCCCTCACTCCTGTACACACCTCACACCAAACCCTCTCTCCCTCACTCTGTAACAACACCTCCACACCAAACCCTCCTCTCACTCACTCTGTAACACACCTCACACCAAACCCTCTCACTCAACTCACTCTGTACACACCTCACACCAAAACCCTCTCTCCCCTCACTTCTGTACACACCTCACACCCCCAAACCCTCCTCTCTCTCACTCTGTACACACCTCACACCAAACCCTCTCTCCATCACTCCTGTACACACCTCACACCAAACCCTCTCTCCCTCACTCTTGTACACAAACCTCACACCCAAAACCCCTCTCTCCTCTCACTCTGTACACACCTCACAACCAAACCCTCTCTCACTCACTCTGTACACACCTCACACCAAACCCTCTCACTCACTCACGTCTGTACACACCTCACACCAAACCCTCTACTCACTCACTCTGTACACACCTCACAAATAACCAAACCCTCTCACTCACTCACTCTGTACACACCGCACACCAAACCCTTCTCTCATCTCACTCTGTACACACCTCCACAACCAACCCTCTCTCCCCTCACTCTGTACACACCTCACACCAAACCCGCTCATCTCACTCACTCTGTACACACCTCACACCAAACCCTCCTCACTCCACTCACTCTGTACACACCTCACACACCAAACCCTCTCTCTCTCACTCTGTACACACCTCACACCAAACCCCTCTCTCCCTCACTCTGTACACCACCTCACACCAAACCCTCTCACTCACTCACTCTGTACACACCTCACACCAAACCCATCTCTCCCTCACTCTGTACACACCTCACACCAAACCCCTCTCTCATCCTCACTCTGTACACACCTCACACCAACCCCTCTCTCCTCCTCACTCTGTTCACACCTCACACCAAACCCGCTCTCCCTCGCTCAGCTGTAAACACCTCACAAAGGACACCCCAAACCCTCTCTCCCTCACTCATGTACACACAACCTCACACCAAAACCCTCTCTCCTCTCCACTCTGTCCACACCTCACACCAAACCCTCCTTCTCCCCTCACTCCTGTACACCACCTCACACCAAACCCTCTCTCCCTCACTCTGTACACACCTCACACCAAATCCTCTCTCCCTCACTCTGTACACACCTCACACCAAAACCCTCTCACTCACTCACTCTGTACACACCTCAACAGCCAAACCCCTCTCTCCCTCAACTCTGTACACACCTCACACCAAACCCTCTCTCACTCACTCTGTACACACCACCTCACACCAAACTCCCAACCCTCTCTCACTCACTCTGGTACACACCTCACACCCAAACCCGCTCTCTCCCTCACTCTGTACACACCTCACACAACAACCCACTCTCTCTTTCCCCTCACTCGGTACACACCTCACACCAAACCCTCTCTCTCTCTCACGCTGTACACTCTCTCACACCAATACCCTCTCGCTCACTCACTCTGTACACACCTCACACCAAACCCTGCTCACTCACTCACTCTGTACACACCTCACACCAAACCCTCTCACTCACTCACTCTGTAACACACCTCACACCAAACCCCTCTCTCCACTCACCTTCTGTACACACCTCACACACCAAACCCTCTCTCCCTCACTCCTCCTACACACCTCACACCAAACCCTCTCACTCACTCACTCTGTACACACCCTCACACCAAACCCTCTCTCCCTCACTCTGTACACACCTCACACCAAACCCCGCTCCTCCCTCGCTCTGTACACACCTCACACCAATACCTCTCTCACCTCACAAAAACTCTGTACACACCCTCACACCAAAACCCTCTCTCCCTCACTCTGTACACCACCTCACACCCAAACCCTCTCTCCCTCACTCTGTACACACCTCACACCAAACCCTCTCACTCACTCAAGTCTGTACCCACCTCACACCAAAGCCCTCTCTCCCTCACTCTGTACACACCTCACACCAAACCCTCTCTCACTCACTCCTGTTCACAACCTCAGACACCAAACCCGCTCTCCTCGCTCTGTACACACCTCACACCAAACCCTCTCTCAGTCTCTCACTCTGTGGTACACACCTCACACCAAAACCCGCTCTGTCCCACACTCGGTTCACACCTCACACCAAACCCGTCTCTTCCCTCACTCTGTACACACCTCACACCAAACCCCTCTCTCACTCACTCTGTACACACCTCACACCAAACCCGCTGCATCCCCTCACTCTGTACACACCTCACACCAAACCCTCTCACCCACACTCTGTACACAACCTCACACCAAAACCCTCTCTCGCCTCACTCACCTGTACAACACCTCACACCAAACCCTCTCTCCCTCACTCTTGTACACACCTCACACCAAACCCTCTTCTCATCACTCTGTACACACCTCAACCTCACACCAAACCCTCTCTCCCTCACTCTGTACACACCTCACACCAAACCCTCTCTCACTCACTCTGTACACACCTCACACCAAACCCTCTCTCCCTCACTCTGTACACACCTCACACCAAACCCTCTCTCTCTCTCACTGTGTACACAGCTCACACCAAAACCCCTCTCTCCCTCACTCTGTACACACCTCACACCAAAACACTCTCTCCCTCACTGCTGTACACACCTCACACCAACCCTCTCTCTCTCACTCTGTACACACCTCACACCAAACCCTCTCTCCATCACTTGTACACACCTCACACCAAACCCTCTCTCCCTCACTCTGTACACACCTCACACCAAAACCCGCACTCAACCTCACTCTGTACACACCTCACACCAAACCTCTCTCACTCACTCTGTACACACCTCACACCAAACCCTCTCACTCACTCACTCTGTACACACCTCACACCAAACCCTCTCTCCCTCACTCTGTACACACCTCACACCAAACCCTCTCTCTCCCTCACTCTGTACACACCTCACACCAAACCCTCTCTCACTCACTCTGTACACACCTCACACCAAACCCTCTCACACACACACTCTGAACACACCTCACACCAAACCCTCTCTCTCTCACTCTGTACACACCTCACACCAAACCCTCTCTCCCTCACTCTGTACACAACTCACACCAAACCCTCTCTCTCACTCACTCTGTACAACACCTAACACCAAACCCTCTCTACCTCACTCGGGTCACACCACACACAAACCCCTCTCTCCCTCACTCTGTACACACCTCACCCAAACCCCTCTCTCCCTCACTCTGTACACACCTCACACCAAACCCGCTCTCCCTCGCTCTGTACACACCTCACACCAAACCCTCTCTCCCTCACTCTGTACACACCTCACACCAAACCCTCTCTCACTCACTCTGTACACACCTCACACCAAACCCTCTCACTCACTCACTCTGTACACACCTCACACCAAACCCTCTCTCACTCACTCTGTACACACCTCACACCAAACCCTCTCTCCCTCACTCTGTACACACCTCACACCAAACTCTCTCCCTCACTCTGTAAACACCACACACCAAACCCTCTCTCTCCCTCACTCTGTACACACCTCACACCAAACCCTCTCTCCCTCACTCTGTACACACCTCACACCAAACCCTCTCTCCCTCACTCTGTACACACCTCACACCAAACCCTCTCTCCCTCACTCTGTACACACCTCACACCAAACCCTCTCTCCCTCACTCTGTACACAACTCACACCAAACCCGCTCTCACCCAATCCCTCTCTCACTCACTCTGTGCAACAACCTCACACCAAACCCGCTCTCCCTCACTCTGTACACACCTCACACCAAACCCTCTCTCCCTCACTCTGTACACACCTCACACCAAACCCTCTCTCCCTCACTCTGTACACACCTCACACCAAACCCTCTCTCCCTCACTCTGTACACACCTCATACCAAACCCTCTCTCCCTCACTCTGTACACACCTCACACCAAACCCTCTCTCCCTCACTCTGTACACACCTCACACCAAACCCTCTCTCCCTCACTCTGTACACACCTCACACCAAACCCTCTCTCCCTCACTCTGTACACACCTCACACCAAACCCTCTCTCCCTCACTCTGTACACACCTCACACCAAACCCTCTCTCCCTCACTCTGTACACACCTCACACCAAACCCTCTCTCCCTCACTCTGTACACACCTCACACCAAACCCTCTCTCCCTCACTCTGTACACACCTCACACCACACCCTCTCTCCCTCACTCTGTACACACCTCACACCAAACCCCCCCCCCACTCACTCTGTACACACCTCACACCAAATCCTCTCTCCCTCACTCTGTACACACCTCACACCAAAACCTCTCTCCCTCACTCTGTACACACCTCACACCAAACCCTCTCTCACTCACTCTGTACACACCTCACACCAAACCCTCTCTCCCTCACTCTGTACACACCTCACACCAAACCCTCTCTCCCTCACTCTGTACACACCTCACACCAAACCCTCTCTCACTCACTCTGTACACACCTCACACCAAACCCTCTCTCACTCACTCTGTTCACACCTCACACCAAACCCTCTCTCCCTCACTCTGTACACACCTCACACCAAACCCTCTCTCCCTCACTCTGTACACACCTCACACCAAACCCTCTCTCCCTCCCTCACTCTGTACACACCTCACACCAAACCCGCTCTCACTCACTCTGTACACACCTCACACCAAACCCGCTCTCACTCACTCTGTACACACCTCACACCAAACCCTCTCTCCCTCACTCTGTACACACCTCACACCAAACCCTCTCTCACTCACTCTGTACACACCTCACACCAAACCCTCTCTCCCTCACTCTGTACACACCTCACACCAAACCCTCTCTCCCTCCCTCTGTACACACCTCACACCAAACCCTCTCTCACTCACTCTGTACACACCTCACACCAAACCCTCTCTCCCTCACTCTGTACACACCTCACACCAAACCCTCTCTCACTCACTCTGTACACACCAAACCCGCTCTCCCTCACTCTGTACACACCTCACACCAAACCCTCTCTCACTCACTCTGTACACACCTCACACCAAACCCTCTCTCACTCACTCTGTACACACCTCACACCAAACCCTCTCTCCCTCACTCTGTACACACCTCACACCAAACCTGCTCCCCTGTCCAGTGGCCCGTCTCTGTGATATTTCATTAGTGTCTGTATGATGGACCGGTCAGTGCCTGACCTCTCAGTCCCTGCTGTGATGTGTTACTGTCCTCCTCCTGGTATTAACACCCATCATCATCATCACCACCATCCTTCCCTCTGTCTGCAGCCCTCACACTCCTCCAGTCCGGCACGCGACGGCTCCAGCTTTGATCACAGGGAAGTGCGTCGATAAAGGAAACTTCCTTTAATCCTTTCTTCCTCCGGGGCCCAGTTTCTGGTTCCACCATGGAGACATCACCTGAGCGGATCTCAACACATTAGAGCCGAGGACAAATACGACTCATGGGAGAACAGGCATCAGTCAGTCAAAGCTCACCTGATAAAGGAACGAGTCCCCTGTACCTGCTAGTGTGTAACCAGCACCGCCAGCACCAGTAACAGCTGGGAGCGGATCGGGCCTGGACTGGACAAGGTTCTGGATGTAGGACACATCAGTGTTCAGACACCCCTACATCAGAGAACTGGTCAGGTGGTCCAGATGTGGTGGAGGCCCTCCCTGGCACAGTTCCGAGGAGAATTCCCTGTAGACTGGGATTGTATCCACTGCTGGTAGACCCGTATGACCGTACGCTTCCATACACCTGCAGATTCAGCTACTTCCTTCACACTATGGTCTTTGGCCACGCCCACATGCAGTCCCTACTTTTAGCCAATCATTAACATCGTCTTTTTCCCGTTCCTCTCCATGTAGGGTTGCCACCTTTCAGTAATGAAAAAAGGCGGGGGGCGTGGTCATGTGTGAGTGACGTGTTCGAAATCGCGTACCGTATCTGATGTGATTCCGATTTTTTTGGGGAAGACTGTTATCAATCATGTGTGACAGATGTGTATCGGACATTTACGGAAATACGGAACAAATTTATGGACATTTACAGAAATACGGAACAAATTTACAGACGTTACGGAAATACGAAACAAATTTACGGAAATACGGAAACAAATTTACGGAAATACGGAAACAAATTTACGGACACTTACAGAAATACGGAACAAATTTACGGACATTACGGAAATACGGAACAAATTTACGGAAATACGGAAACAAATTTACGGACACTTACAGAAATACGGAACAAATTTACGGACATTACGGAAATACGGAACAAATTTACGGACAATTTTAGAAAATACAGAACAAATTTACAGACATTATGGAAATACGGAAACAAATTTACGGACACTTACGGAAATACGGAACAAATTTACGGACATTTACAGAAATACGGGACAAATTTACAGACATTTACAGAAATACGGGACAAATTTACAGACATTACGGAAATATGGAACAAATTTACAGACATTACGGAAATACGGAACAAATCGCGTCCCGTATTGGTTTAATACGGGACGCAACATTTAATTGCCAAACAAAGGACGATTCCATATTTTACGGGACAGGTGGCAACCCCATCTCGAGGAGCGTCTCCAGCGGAGGAGAGCAGCACCAGGTGGTGCAAAACTTGATGCTGTAGGTAGGTGGGTCTGTGAACACCACCTTGCTCCTCTTCATTACAGCGTACTGTTAGATCATCACAGCTTCCTTTCCCCGTCATAATTAGCATGGTGAGCACGTAGCCCAGGACGATGAACTTTCACCGATGCCAGTCCAGCCATACCAGCCTACGTCCTATCCACACCCTAATGAACCTGACACCCCCTCGTCTCGCCGCGTGCGCTCTACCTTTATAGCTGCTCCTCCTCTCTAATGAGCACTGTGTGCTGGAATTAATGGGACTTGGTGGTGTTTGCTGCTGGCGGCTAGCTGCTCACCGCTAACAGACTCTAGCTCCTGCCTGCTCTGTGTGGCGACAGCTTATTAAGAACAAGGGCGCGGAAGCAGCAGCTGCTACTCAGCGGAGAGTGGGGACTCGCTGAATACTCGCTCGGCGAGATTCCCAGTCCCGGCAAAAATGATGCCGTCTGCACTTCTTTAACTCGGCGGTGCCTGATGGGCTCGTGTGAGGATCAGTTAACCGTCCGTCGTACCACCAGATGTAGCCTGGTTGGATCTGCAGCGAGGAATGATCAAGGAGGGCCTGGGTCAGCTGGGGTCAACACCATTAGCCATAGCATCCAGGAGTACAGGAAAAAGGCCGGCCTGCCGTTGTTAGCATGCTAACTCCCATGCTACAGCTATCTACAGCAGTGGATTCCGGTTTGGAGACCAGGAATATGTTGGGATCTGTGGAAGCTTTGAGGAACTTCAGGGAAACCTACAGCTGCTTTGGGGTGGGCTGCTTGGTTAGTGCTAGCTTGGTTGTGTTTGCTAGCCTAGGCTAGCAGCATGGTTGGTTGACACCACAGCTACTCCTGCTGGTGGTCGGATGTACCGGTGTCCTGGATAAACCATGAATTTGTGAATTCAGCCGGACTGATGAGGTTTAGGGATATTGCTACGCTCCAGGGTGAATTAAGCCGCGGGATTACGGGGGCTTTGAGCCTCTGATTGGCCGGTTTGTTGGGATTTATTTATTTAGCCTTCACCCATCATCACACACAAACCAGCGACTGTCTCTAAACACGTGTTATCCGTGAGTGTTGATTGGCCAGATTTATCCAGATCGGCTTTGATGCTGGCGTTGTGGTTGCAATGGATGCCTTTAGCTTGAAAGTCAGAAACGGGTGCTTGTAGCCTAGCAGCAGCTAGCCCACTGGTTGGCTCCCATAGCCAGAACCAGGGGTCTGTTACTGACCGAGTACCCAAGGGCCACTGACCACCAGGGGCCTCTGACTGCTATGGGCCACTAGAGGCTTTAGACCATGAGATGGGTCAAGTCCTCAAGACCACAAATGCCGTGGGGCACTCGTTCCATACAGCTGGGGGCAACATCAGCGCTCCACCTGGCCACTAAAGCCTAAAGTCACGAAGGTGGACCATGCATGCTGGGGCTACACCTGGGGCTACACAACTATAGGCCTCCGTCTCACTGGCGCCGCCAATGTGCCTCCCAGGGCTGTTCCTGGCTCTGAGCCCTCCCACACTCGCTCCGCCTTCGAGTCCTGTCGTCCCATCTTCTCCGTTGGGCCCTGCAGCGCCGCCTGCCGCTGGGTTCTGCCTCTCCCTGATCACTCCTGAGTGTCGGGAAGCACTGTTTCTCACCACTCTGCTGGGTGGGTAGGTGGGGGGCGGGTGGGGCACTATCCCACTTCTGACAAGAGTGGGCGCTATCCCCCTTTTGCTGAAAGTAGTGCTCTTCACTTTAGGCACAGGAAGAGCCCCGGGCTCACGGAAGAGGTCACCACCAACCACAGGAGTCACGGACCGGTGAGCCTCCAACCGCAATACCACAGTAGGAACCTACATCACCCCCAACACAGTGCAGCAGAGGCACGACCCAGCAGAGCCATCAGCACGGCCATGCCTCACAAGCTTCCCATGACCAACGCTGAAACTGAACTGGAGCCCCAGAATGCTAGGTGGTGTGCTGTAGGTGGGGTTAAGGGTGGCTACACGTCCGGGTTTAGGCCTGACGGTCCGGTTACCCAGTCCTCCGTCCAGTGCAATACTTGGACAGATGCCAGTAGTCCTCTTCGTCAACAGTATCACGTGTGCCATTGGCTCCAACCGTGTCACAAGACATGCCTTGCATTTCATTGGTTTAACAAGGTCATGTGACATTGTGACTAGTCACAGGTCAGCCCGCTGAATGCTAGCCAATTAGTAAGTTCCTGTTTGACCCCTGTCTGTTCCTGCTCTAGCATCGTGTCCCCCTCCCTCATGGTGTCCTCCTTTTGGGGCCTCTGTTTTGGGGAAGTAGGAAGGGCCTGGGTTGGATTCCCGGTTGGGGGGTCCGGGGTCCTTTCTGTGTAGGGTGTTCATGTTCTCCCCGTGTCTGTGTGGGTTCCCCCCAGGGTGTGAGTGTGTGTTGTCCGTGTGGTAGACTGGTGGCCTGTCCAGGGTGTTCCCTGCCCTCTGTTCAGTGGGTGCTGCCTCCAGAAGGATCTCCAGTGCTGTACCCGTCCGCTTCCTGTTTTGGTATGTGGGCCAGGTTGGATGTTTATGCGGAGAGAACCAGGCACACTAGGAACAGGGCTTATGGCCCGGCTTGTTTAAGGCTTCTGGGCGAATACGTAAGTAATGTATGATAAGTGTGATAATCCATCCCATGCAGCTTGAACATCCTCACACAGTTCCTGCAGATGGTGCGGTAGGGGTGGAGGTGGAGGTGGAGGGACACCAGGTCTTCTGGACGTGTGACGGCAAACCGTTCATCTCGGTGCTGACCACGGTGCCTCCACACACGGATTCGTTGGGCGTCTCCACCAAGACTAAGGCGGGACTCGTCACTGAAGATGACCCGCTGCCATTCTGAGTCACTCCATGACAGTCTGGTACGACACCACTGCAGTCTTTGGTGACCAAAGTAGTGCTGCGTGGTGCAGCCGTCTGCTGATGGTGCTGCACTAACAGGAGGACTCATGGAGGACACCACTGCTCGCTGGAGGTCTGTAATGGTGGTGTTGAGTCCGTCAGGTACAGAGATAAGACCCGTCCTTGCTTACGTCACTCCAAATGTCAAACCTACCAGCTATTCTTATTATGACGATGAGTGTATGTAGGCAGTGTCATGTGGGGCAGCGTCCTGTGGGGCAGCGTCCTGTGGGGCAGCGTCCTGTGGGCAGTGTCCTGTGCCCACTGATGAAGGACTAGAGGATGACCAACACTGCACTGTGCAGCAGCAGATGAGCTATCGTCTCTGACTGTCCATCTACAAGGTGGAGCAGCAAGGTAGGAGCGTCTAAACTTGGACGGAAACAAAGTTGTGCTAAGAGCCCGCCAGCAGTTTGATCTGCGATGCATATTTCATGATTCCTTGTTTCCGTAGCGAAGCCATTTCGGGTCCCGAGGCTATTTATAGAACAACAAAGTCGGCTCTAATGACGTCGAAAGGATGCGGAGAGCTTATCACCTCTTCAGCCGAATGACTAGCTGAGTGCTTATCGGAATCACCGCAGCTTTAATTACTCCGTCGGAGAAACAGTTAGCCCGGGGACGTACAGTTAGCGTCGGAGGTGAAGGTTGTTTTTCTGTCGGTTGCCATGTGCACCGCGAAATCCCTCCTGCTATGCAGCATGAAATATTCACATGGTATTAAAAAAAGATAAGTCCGTGTTTTTACCAGCAGGGTATATGGCGTCCTGAGTTATGCCAGCCCCCCCAGGCCTGCACGCAGCTGCTCCGCTCGCATGACCTCATCTCTTGATGTGTTAGCATTGTGCTGAGTTTAACGCGGCTCTCCCATTTCCACACAAATGACAGGCGGTGCGGCGCTGACACGCCTGGCGGACCGGCCTGATGTGAAAACGGCTCTGGAAATGTGATTTTTCCCAAAGCGGAAGGAAAATCCCGGTGAAGAAACCCGGAGGCGCCGATGTTCCGTCGGCTTTAGCGTAACCCTAAACAGTGGCAGGGATTTATGATCTGATTTATGTCATCAGTGTGCTCATATTTCAGGCACTGCGTACGTACCGAGGCATGCGACACAACATCTGGCCCGGGAGCTATGAGCAGCCCGCATTCCAACCATACACCGCCATTCAAACACCATCCAGAAGCACAAGGCGAGTGGCCAAAAGTATGTGGACACCCCTCATCTCCAACAGGTGCAGGTGCATGGACACACACTAGCTAAGGAATGGCTCCATGACTTTAAACCTGGCACCGTCAACGGGAGTTGGTCCGATTGCTGCCCTGCTGAGTTACCAGCTGCCTCTGGAAGCCACATCAGCACCAGCACCAGCACCAGCACTGGGCATCCACGGCTGAGCAGCTGCACACAAGCTGGAGTGGTGTAAAGCACCACCACTGGACTCCGGAGCCGTGGAACCGGGTTCTCTGAAGTGATGGATCACGCCTCACTATCTGGCAGTCTAGGTTTGGTGGATGAATCCAGGAAAACTGTCCCTACCGGAATGCCGAGTGCCCACCGTAAAGTTTGGAGGAGGGGCCGCTAGTTCCAGTGAAGGGTGGTGTTAATGCATTCTGGACACGGAGTGGGAATGTAAGTCAGGTTCCTGTGAGGATAACTGGCAGTAGTTATGCTCCGCCCATACATGCTGAGGGCATTTACATATAGACACTCATCATCAAAGTATAGCTGCACAGACAGCAAGCCCAGTTAGAGTCAACCAACAGGAGTGTCAGAGCAGTGGTGTCCTCCACGAGTCCTCCTGTTAGTGCAGCACCATTGTCAGACGGCTGCACCACGCAGGACTACATGCACACAGACCGTTACCACGACTGTCCTTAACACCACGTCACCGTCACCAAAGACTGCAGTGGTGTCGTACCAGACTGTCATGGAGTGACTCAGAATGGCAGCGGGTCATCTTCAGTGACGAGTCCCGCTTTAGTCTTGGTGGAGACGCCCAACGAATCCGTGTGTGGAGGCACCGTGGTCAGCACCGAGATGAACCGTTTGTCGTCACACGTCCCGAAGGCCTGGTGTCCCTCCACCTCCACCCCTACCGCACCATCTGCAGGTACTGTGTGAGGATGTTCAAGCCGCATGGGATGGATTATCACAGGACTCCATTAGGAACCTCTACAGCTCCATACCGAGACGCCTGGCGTGTTGGGTTAGCGAACACGGCGGCCCGACGCCATACCAAAATGTGGGATTAAAGGGCCCCACAGGCACACACACTTTCCTGTCCATGCCTGTGTGCGGTCAGACGTACAGATTGTGTGGGTATAGCTCGTGGGCTAATAAAGTTCACCGTGTGTGGGTTTCATTGTGGCCAGGTTTAGCTGTCTGGGTTACAGGATTACGTGGACTGCACCATTTGGAGTTTCGTGTGTGGAACTGTGTGCTGTGTCCCCGGGGACGAACGTGCGGCAGCACCCGGGTGTGTTATAGGCTGATGAGTGTTCAGGCTGTCAGTGAACACAGTGTGAAATATGAAAGGCGAATGATATTGATGTTCTGGGACGTGTTATAAAACCACCTTATCAGACCGATCTGTGAACTGTATGGGCGTGGCCTAATATTCTAATTAGATTCTGTGACTGACATCTCTCAGTCCAACACCTGCAGCATCTCTGAAGCAGGACTACACACAGCAGTGTGGGTGGAGAGAGCTGAATAGAGCTGCCCTGCACATGGAGGGGGTGGTGTAGGCTACTCCACCGTGTTCTCCACCCGGCTTTTTTATGGCACGTCTTGAGGAAGAGGCTCTTAGGCTGCGCCACGTGTATCCGGGGGATGCTGGTGTGGCCAGCTGAGCAAATCCAAACGGATGGATAGACAAACAGACCACTGAGAAACAGATGAGCTTGTGTATTTGCTAGGTTGGGGTTTGGTGGTTAGGTGGTGTTAATGATGATGGTAGGAAGTGGTGTTAGATATATGTTAGGTGGTGGTTAGGTGATGCTAGTCTTGCTAGCTAAGTGTTAGGCAGTAGCCAGGTGAGGTCAGTGATATTAGGCAGAAGTTGGTGGTTAGGAAATAGTGGTTAGTGATGTTAGGTAAGAAGTGATGTGAGGAATTGGTTAGGTGGTGTTAGTGATGTATAGAAGGTTGTTACGTAAGTGATTGATAGGGCTTTAGTAGATGTTAGGTAGTGGTTAGGTGAGGGTAGAGATGTTAGGTAGTTAGTGGTGTAAGGTAGGTGTTAGGCAGTGGTTAGGTGATGTGAGGTAGGTGTTAGGCAGTGATTGGGCAATGTTAGGTAATAGGTGATATGAGGTAGAAGGTGATGTTAAGTAGGTGTTAGGTAATGCCTAGGTACTAGTAGTGATGTGAGGTAAGAGAACTGGTTTACAGTCTGGATGATGTGAGGTAGAAGGCAATGTTAAGTAGTTAGGTAGTGGTTAGAAGAAGTAGAGATGTTAGGTAGGTGTTAGGCAGTGCTGTGAGGTGAGAGAGCTAGTTTACAGTCTGGGTGATGTGTGGTAGAAGGTGATGTTAAATAGTTGTTAGGTAGTGGTTAGGTGATAGTAGAGATGTTTGGTAGGTGTTAGGCAGTGATGTGAGGTAATAGAGCTGGTTTACAGTCTGGGTGATGTGAGGTAGAGGGGGATGTTATGTATGTGTAAGGTAGTGATTAGGTGATGGTGGCGATGTTATGTAGGTGTTAGGTAGTGGTTAGGTGATGTGAGATAGAGGGCGATGTTAGGTAGTGGTTAGGTGATGGTAGAAATGTTAGGTAGGTGTTAGGCAGAGATGTGAGGTGAGAGAGCTGATTTACAGTCTGGGTGATGTGAGGTAGATGGCGATGTTATGTAGGTGTTAGGTAGTGGTTAGGTGATGTTAGGTAGGTGTTAGGTAGTTGTTAGGTGATGTGAGGCAGATGGTGATGTTTAGTAGGTGTTAGGTAGTGGTTAGGTGATGGTAGAGATGTTTGGTAGGTGTTAGGCAGTGATGTGAGGTAAGAGAGCTGGTTTACAGTCTGGGTGATGTGAGGTAGAAGGTGATGTTAAGTAGTTGTTAGGTAGTGGTTAGGTAATGGTAGGTAGGTGTTAGGTAGTGGTTAGGTAATGGTAGAGATGTTAGGTAGGTGTTAGGTAGTGGCTAGGTGATGGTAGAGATGTTAGGTAGGTGTTAGGTAATGGTTAGGCGATGGTAGAGATGTTAGGTAGGTGTTAGGCAGTGATGTGAGGTGAGAGAGCTGGTTTACAGTCTGAGTGATGTGCGGTAGAAGGTAATGTTAAGTAGTTGTTAGCTAGTGGTTAAGTGAGGATAGAGATGTTAGGTAGGTGTTAGGTAGTGGTTAAGTGATGGTAGAGATGTTAGGTAGTGGTTAGGTAAGGGTAGAGATGTTAGGTAGGTGTTAGGCAGTGGTCAGGTAATGGTAGAGATGTTAGGTAGGTGTTAGGCAGTGATGTGAGGTAAGAGAGCTGGTTTACAGTCTGGGTGATGTGAGGTAGAAGGTGATGTTAAGTAGTTGTTAGGTAGTGGTTAGGTAATGGTAGGTAGGTGTTAGGTAGTGGTTATGTAATGGTAGAGATGTTAGGTAGGTGTTAGGTAGTGGCTAGGTGATGGTAGAGATGTTAGGTAGGTGTTAGGTAATGGTTAGGCGATGGTAGAGATGTTAGGTAGGTGTTAGGCAGTGATGTGAGGTGAGAGAGCTGGTTTACAGTCTGAGTGATGTGCGGTAGAAGGTAATGTTAAGTAGTTGTTAGGTAGTGGTTAAGTGAGGATAGAGATGTTAGGTAGGTGTTAGGCAGTGGTCAGGTAATGGTAGAGATGTTAGGTAGGTGTTAGGCAGTGATGTGAGGTGAAAGAGCTGGTTTCCTGAATCTGACTGGATGGAGTTGGTCCTGTCAGTGTTCCACTCTGTACTGTACACTCCTGAAGCAGGGGGCGGATGATCCGAGCAGGTCACAGGACAGGGAGAGTCGCTGGTGTTGGAAGCACTGGAGCCGAGTTGTTTGTTTCGTTGCTGGACAGGTAAGTCTGTTTGTTGTTGCTCAGTAGTCTCTGAAAATGAAGAGTTTATTAAATGAAAAGTTTATTTTGTGAAATATAGCTGTGTTGCTAACGGTTAGCAGGCTAACTTGCTAATATTAGCCACTAACAGTGTCTGTTTTGCCTCAGGGTTTGTTTACTGTGTGAGAAACTGGTAGCTATGAAGTAGGTTTAGCATGTTACTAATATTAACAGGCTAAATTGCTAATATTAGCTGATTATTCGACTAACAGTGTCTGTTTTTTCTCAGGGTTTGTTTACTGTGTGAGAAACCTGTAACTATGAAGTTGTTTTAGCTGTGTTGCTAACGTTAGCAGGCTAACTTGCTAATATTAGCCACTAACAGTGTCTGCTTTGCCTCAGGGTTTGTTTACTGTATGAGAAACCTGTAACTATGAAGTTGGTTTAGCATGTTGCTAATGTTAAATAGCTAATATTAGCTGATTATTCGACTAACAGTGTCTGTTTTACCTCAGGGTTCGTTTACTGTGTGAAAAACTGGTAGCTATGGCAGTGATTGGCCAATGTTAGTGGTGTAAGTTAGGTGTTAGACAGTGGTTAGGTGATGTTACGTAAGTGTTAGGCAGTGATTGTCCAGTATTAGGTAATGTGAGGTAGAAGGTGATGTTAAGTAGGTGTAAGGTAGTGGTTAGGTTATGGTAGAGATGTTAGGTAGGTGTTAGGCAGAGATGTGAGGTGAGAGAGCTGGTTTACAGTCTGGGTGATGTGAGGTAGAGGGCGATGTTATGTAGGTGTTAGGTAGTGGTTAGGTGATGGTAAGTAGGTGTTAGGTAGTTGTTAGGTGATGTGAGGCAGATGGTGATGTTAAGTAGGTGTTAGGCAGTGATGTGAGGTGAGAGAGCTGGTTTACAGTCTGGGTGATGTGTGGTAGAAGGTGATGTTAAGTAGTTGTTAGGTAGTGGTTAGGTGATGGTAGGTAGGTGTTAGGTGAGGGTAGAGATGTTAGGTAGGTGTTAGGTAGTGGTTAGGTGATGGTAGAGATGTTAGGTAGGTGTTAGGCAGTGATGTGAGGTGAGAGAGCTGGTTTACAGTCTGGGTGATGTGCGGTAGAAGGTAATGTTAAGTAGTTGTTAGGTAGTGGTTAGGTGATGGTAGAGATATTAGGTAGTGGTTAAGTGATGGTAAAGATGTTAGGTAGGTGTTAGGTAGTGGTTAAATGATGGTAGATATGTTAGGTAGGTGTTAGGTAATGGTAGGTAGGTGTAAGGTAGTGGTTAGGTAAGGGTAGAGAAGTTAGGTAGGTGTTAGGTAGTGGTTAGGTAAGGGTAGAGATGTTAGGTAGGTGTTAGGTAGTGGTTAGGTAATGGTTAGTAGGTGTTAGGTAGTGGTTAGGTGATGGTAAAGATGTTAGGTAGGTGTTAGGCAATGATGTGAGGTGAGAGAGCTGGTTTACAGTCTGGGTGATGTGAGGTAGAAGGTGATGTTACGTAGTTGTTAGGTAGTGGTTAGGTAATGGTAGGTAGGTGTTAGGTAGTGGTTAGGTAATGGTGGAGATGTTAGGTAGGTGTTAGGCAGTGGTTAGGTAATGGTAGGTAGGTGTTAGGTAGTGGTTAGGTAATGGTGGAGATGTTAGGTAGGTGTTAGGCAGTGGTTAGGTAATGGTAGGTAGGTGTTAGGTAGTGGTTAGGTAATGGTAGAGATGTTAGGTAGGTGTTAGGCAGTGGTCAGGTAATGGTAGAGATGTTAGGTAGGTGTTAGGCAGTGATGTGAGGTGAGAGAGCTGGTTTCCTGAATCTGACTGGATGGAGTTGGTCCTGTCAGTGTTCCACTCTGTACTGTACACTCCTGAAGCAGGGGGCGGATGATCCGAGCAGGTCACAGGACAGGGAGAGTCGCTGGTGTTGGAAGCACTGGAGCCGAGTTGTTTGTTTCGTTGCTGGACAGGTAAGTCTGTTTGTTGTTGCTCAGTAGTCTCTGAAAATGAAGAGTTTATTAAATGAAAAGTTTATTTTGTGAAATATAGCTGTGTTGCTAACGGTTAGCAGGCTAACTTGCTAATATTAGCCACTAACAGTGTCTGTTTTGCCTCAGGGTTCGTTTACTGTGTGAGAAACTGGTAGCTATGAAGTTGGTTTAGCATGTTACTAATATTAACAGGCTAAATTGCTAATATTAGCTGATTATTCGACTAACAGTGTCTGCTTTGCCTCAGGGTTTGTTTACTGTGTGAGAAACCTGTAACTATGAAGTTGTTTTAGCTGTGTTGCTAACGTTAGCAGGCTAACTTGCTAATATTAGCCACTAACAGTGTCTGCTTTGCCTCAGGGTTTGTTTACTGTGTGAGAAACTGGTAACTATGAAGTTGGTTTAGCATGTTGCTAATGTTAAATTGCTAATATTAGCTGATTATTCGACTAACAGTGTCTGTTTTACCTCAGGGTTTGTTCACTGTTTGGATAACCTGTGATTATTAAGTGGTTCTACATTTACATTTAAGGCATTTAGCAGACGCTCTTATCCAGAGCGACTTACAACTAGCTGTGTTGCTAACGGTTACCTGGCTAAATTGCTAATATCAGCCGATTTCTTGGCGAACAGTGTGTGGAGTTTTTTTGTCTCAGGGTTTGTTCTCTGTTTCGTTAATTGTGAAGTAGTTTTAGCTGTGTAGCTAAGATTAGCAGGCTAATTTGTTCAAATTAGCTGATTGTTTGGCTGAAAGTGTCTGTTTTGCCTCTACTGTGTGAGAAACCTGTAACTATGAAGTTGTTTTAGCTGTGTTGCTAACGTTAGCAGGCTAACTTGCTAATATTAGCCACTAATAGTGTCTACTTTGCCTCAGGGTTTGTCTACTGTGTGAGAAACTTGTAACTTTAAAGTAGGTTTAGCATGTTGCTAACGTTAACAGGCTAAATTGCTAATATTAGCTGATTGTTTGGCTGAAAGTGTCTGTTTTACCTCAGGGTTTGTTAACTGTGTGAGAAACCTGTGATTATGAAGTTGTTCTAGCTGTGTAGCTAACATTAGCAGGCCAATATTCTAACATTAGAAGTGTTTAGCTAACAGTGGTGTTTTTTTTACCTCAGGTTTATCGTTGGGAAGTTAATTATAATACTGTTTTAGCGGTGTAGCTAATGCTAGCAGGCTAATTAGCTTTAATAACTATAGATTGTTTGGCCTAAAAGTGTCAGAACCAAGCTAGACATCTTTTCCTGTTCAACTGTCTTTTCTTTATTATTTTTTATGTGTATTTTTAAAATTTCAAATAAATAAATTCATAAACAGAGTAATTCTCACTCAGCGCTCAGTACAAGCGACCAATACGCACGTCTGTGACCTCATGATGGCGGGGACAGCCACGCCTCCAGACCCCTCCGGGTCTCCGAGTTTAAACATGCCACTCCCCGTAAGGCCTGTGGATGAAACGTCCAGACGCCTCGGCAGCGTACAGACTGGTTGCATCATGGCCCATGTGTACCGCGCCTCCTCACGTCCGTACCTCCGGCCCACAGTGGCCCTGCGCTCCACGCCAGGAGGCCGCGCCTTGTTTACCCAGAGTTCCACAGGCCGCCGTTCCTCCTCCTCAAATCGAAAATGACATTTCAGAAAGCCCTGCATGCTCCGCCGCTCCCTGAACCCAAGGCTTAAACCGAGCGTGCTGTGTCCCCGACCGGTCCGACAGACCGGCCCGGAGCCGAGGAACACAAACCGGATAAAGCGCAGGATTACCAATCCATGGAGGAGCCCGGCTGTCTAATTGGATTGTGCGGCGGGAGACCCGGGGGACGTGTGTTTAGGGGTCTCTTCTCGATTGGCTGGGATTTTTTGTAGCCACGTCGTAATTTCCCAGAGGGTCCGCGGAGGTTTGTGTGTCTTGTTTGATGTTATAGCTTCTTTTCGGGGGGCTGTGGTGAATTCAGGCCAGCAGAAGATCCTGCGGGGCCAAATTAGAACCGCTCGGAGTGAACAGGGACAGTAGAACCGCACAGTGCCGGGTCACTGAGCTACGTCCGGTCACTTTCTGAGAGGCCAAAGGTCTTCTCAAACTGTTAACTGTCAGGAGTGGAACCGAGAGGAGCAGTGGAGAGACCATGCCGCCATCGTCATCTCCTCCACGCTGGCATGTTGTTGAGGAGGACCGTAGAACTTGCAGGAGGGCAGGAGAACTTGCAGGACCATCATCACCACCATCATATCATCATATTCATCTCCTCCTTCTTTTCCTCCATATAGATCATTCCTGGAGCCCCGGAAGCTGCCTCTATGACTCCGGTGAGGAAGTTCTCCGGTGAATGGAGCTGAAGGATCTCCTGGATCTCCTGGATTTCCTGTTTCCCGAATGACTGGCAGGTCCGGGAGTGGCTCCTGGGAGGTGCGCTCCTGACAGGCGGGAATCCTGTTAATATGAGGAAGTGTGTTCTGATCCCGACTCGGACGCTGGCTTTTTAAAAACAGTAAATTGTGCATCAGAGATTTATCAATTAGAGACACGCCTCCTCTCTCTCTCTCCCCCTCTCTCTCCCCACCCTCCTCCCCACCTTCTCCCCCTCCCCCTACTTCTCCCCTCTCTCTCCCCCTCTCTCTCCCCACCCTCCTCCCCACCTTCTCCCGCTCCCCCCCACTCTTCTCCCCCTCTCCCCACTTCTCCCCTCTCTCTCTCACCCCCTCCCCCCTCTCTCTCTCCCCCGCGCCTCTCTTCCTTTCCCTCTTCTCCCCCTCTCTCTCTCTCTCTCCCGCCCGTTCTCCCCCCACTCCCCTCTCTCCTCCCCTCTCTCCACTCTAGTCCCCTCTACTCCTCTCCCCACCCTCTCCCCCTCCCCCCACTTCTCCCCTCTCTCCCCACGCCTCTCTCTCTCCCTCTTCTCCCCTCTTCTCCCCTCTCTCTCTCCCGCCGTTCTCCCCTCTCTCTCCCCTCTCTCTCTCCCACTCTTCTCCCGTCTCTCTCTCCCCCGTTCTCCCCTCTCTCTCTCTCTCTCTCTCTCCCCCTCTCTCTCTTTTCTCCCCTCTCTCTCCCCTCTCTCTCTCCCACTCTTCTCCCCTCTCTCTCTCCCCCGTTCTCCCCTCTCTCTCTCTCTCTCTCTCTCTCTCCCACTCTTCTCCCCTCTCTCTCTCTCTCCCCCGCCGTTCTCCCCTCTCTCTCTCCCTCTCTCTCCCCCTCTCTCTCCTTTCTTCCCTCTCTCTCTCTCCTTTCTCCCCTCTCTCCTCCACTCTCTCTCCTCCCCTCTCTCCCACTCTTCTCCCCTCTCTCTCTCTTTCCCACCGTTCTCCCCTCTCTCCAGCTCCCCACACTCTTCTCCCCTTCTCCCTTCTCTCTCCCCCTTACTCCCACTCTTCTCCCCTCTCTCCCTCCCCCCGTTCTCTCCTCTCTCCCGTTCTTCTCCCCTCTCTCCCCACGCCTCTCTCTCTCCCTCTCTCTCCCCCTCTCTCTCCTTTCTCCCCTCTCTCCTCCACTCTCTCTCCTCCCCTCTCTCCCACTCTTCTCCCCTCTCTCTCTCTCCCCCGTTCTCCCCTCTCTCTCTCCCTCTCTCTCCCCCTCTCTCTCCTTTCTCCCCTCTCTCTCTCCTTTCTCCCCTCTCTCCTCCCCTCTCTCCCTCCCCCCGTTCTCTCCTCTCTCCCGCTCCTCACCCCTCTCTCCCCCCTCCCACTCTGCTCCCCTTTTCCCCTCTCTCTCTTCCCCTCTCTCTCCCCCTTTCCCCCTCTCTCTCCCCCCTCTCTCGAACTCTTCTCCCCCCCCTTTCCTCTCTCCCACCTCTTCCTCTCTTTCCCCTCTCCTTCTTACTTATTCTGTCTCTCTCCCTCTCTCTCTCTGTCCCTCTCCCCCTCTCTCTCTCTTGCTCTATCTCTCCCCTGTCTCTCCCTCTCCCCACTCTCTGCCTCTTTCTCTCTCTCTCTTTCTCTCTCCGTTTCATCTCAGGGCGGACCCCAAACCACAATGTCAGTGTTGGACCGACCCACACTAGCCTGTCTTTTTCCTCCCATAGACTCCCATTCATTTTCACCCCCATTCAAACCCTACTGTCTCCTGTAACCTACAGCCATCAACCCCATGTCCTCACTCAGGACAGAACCCAAACTCTAATCCACAGCCATACTGACCCACACTCCTCTATGTGTCATTTATTCATCCCTCGTTCCTCCCACAGACTTCACTAATAGCTAGCGAAAGGCTTAAGCTGCGCATTGAGACTCCTCAGGACATTCACTTTTCCAGTTCTTGGAAGCAGCTTGTCCAGCCAGATGGTCCGGTGGTCCGGCCTGGGTATGCATGCCCAGCCACCAGGTGCTTACCTGTCATTCCCTCGCTCTCGCTGGACGTTCAGCTGAACCAGAGAGCCGGCACGTCTGCAGGACGACAGCCTCAAGTCAAAATACTCACCTGCCCTTCTTCTTTTCTTCTGCTCTCTCGTCCTGCCCCAGTGACCGAGGAAGGGGTACCAAATATGCATCGTCCTATTGAATTACACCCCAAGGCTAGTTCTAACCCCCTCCTAACTACCCCAGTGATTCACTCCCCTCTCATTCTTTTCCTCTCCTTGCCCACCCTTTCTCTTTCCCCATTATTGTGTCTTCACCACGCCTCTCCGAGTCATCCCCCGCTCGATCGATACGCTTAGCCTCCATAAAAATGATGAACGGATTGAAAACAAAGCCCCTTGGTTCCCTTAACGCCCCCGCTGTTTACTGGCCCCTCCCACCCACGCCGGTGAAATGGCCCGTAGGCTTGTTGCCTTTTGCTTTGTTTTTCCTGCCCACAGACCGGAGGAGGCGGAAATCTTTAAATATGGCCCCCCGCTGACTTCCAATGTTCCCGACTTTCCCCGCCACTGAAGCCCAAAATGTGCAGAGACATGCCGTCCTTCAAACCAGGGGCGCAACTTTATGCTGTCAATCGATGTTTCCGCCCAGCGCTAGATGCGAAGCGGAGCTAAGTCGCATCAAAGGGTGTGGAAATGGAGGGACCAGGAGAAAAGAGCTGAGTCGAGGAGGAGGGTTCACGCTGAGTTAGGAACCGGACTGAAATAGCCATGAATGATAAACAGTGCTGGAAGACGGAACATGAATCAGATGGCTGGAGGTGTCCCCGTCGAGGAACCCTCAGGAACATGTATGTGCATATGGCACATGTGGCGTATCCGTACAACTATCGTCATACAGCTGGGAATGATGTGGTGAGCACAGCATTCCAGTCCTGCCTTGGCCTCGCTTGGTACTGGCTGTCGAACCCGGTTGATCGAAACCCCTCTCCTGTAACTGAAAGATACCTAGGTGCAACCTCACAAGCCCAGGTGCACACCCCCTACACCTGCATGGAACCACCACCCATGGTTTCAGACAACTGAGAATTATGGGGTCTGCACCGCACATGAAAACCTACCATCAGCCTTTAACCATTGGCACCATGCCTCACCAGACCATGCCACGTGTTGCCAGTCCTCTAAGGTCCCATTAGCAGCCTCACAAGCCCAGAGGCACTTTGGTGGGTCTTCTGCTCCAGTATCCCATGGAAGCTAAAGAACGCTGCACTGGGATATGCGTGCGGGATCTCCTTTCACACGGACAGTTCAAGCCAGATGCCAGCTCTGGGCAGACCCCTGGAGTTCCCCCCCGACACCCAACACCAAAGCAATACCCTCTGTGACGTATTCCCTACACCCACTTGGCACTGTGGAGCGAGGACTGTTACCCAGGTCCACACAACTTCAGGGGCTTGACTAAGGCACCGTGGTGATGAACGGTCTGTCGTCTCACGTCCAGAAGACCAGGTCCCTCCACCTCCACCCCTACCGCACCATCTGCAGGAACTGTGTGAGGATGTTCAAGCTGCATGGGATGGATTATCACAGGACACCATTAGGAACCTCTACAGCTCCATACCGAGACGTCTGGCGTGTTGGGTTAGCGAACACGGCGGCCAGACGCCATACTGAGAGACAGACTTCTGTATGTGTAGCTCAATAAATATTGATCATATCAGTCTAAATTTATCATCAGTTATTGATCCTGGTCACCTTCATCTTCCTTCCCAACACACCCGCACTCCCACACCTCCTTCTGGGAGCAGCTGTACTGAGGATGAACATGTATCACCATATAGACCTGATAGGGACCGGTTGCGCTCTGGACTGAGAGGGTGTAGAGCCAGTTCACGGTGTTGGCCTTCTTAAAGAATGGGGGGCATGCTGAAATATTGAAGGTCTGTCTTTGTTTTCTTGCAGGGAGTCTGAGCCTCAGCAGAGACCCTCCCCTCTTTCATCCGCTACAGATCCCATCCACGTCCTCAATCCACACTCCAGTGCGCCCGACTGAGGCGGGGTTGAGTCACGAAGGCCTCTGACATGCTTAGCGGAGCATCCAGGACTCCAGACGTACGTCAGCCCTCCTCTCACTCTCCTCAAACACAGAAAAACACAGAGCCAGGACCTGGAGGGATTCAGGGGCTGGACTAGGAGTCCGTTATTAAGGTCAGAGCACCCTGACGTTCTAATGTTCGTAACTGTCCTTAGAACGCTCCACCAAATGAAGCAGAGTGAACTCGATGGGTTCAAGACCTAGCAGTCATTCATACACTAGAGCACTAGTGACAGGCACAAGCTGGAGGGGATTAGATCATCAGAGCAGTGATGCTATGAAATGACTACAACTGGTGAATTTACCCAGTCCACCTTAAATAAGGCTGAAGTTACAATCTGGTATCTCAGGCTACATGTCCAGTGTCTTGTTGGAACATTGTTGTTCCACCTTAAATAGTGCAACAGTTATATTGTAATCCCTCAGACAGCCGGGGTTAACTGCTGCCCAGTTTAAGGTGGAACAAGAAAATGTCAACAGCAAGATATATATATATATATATGATGTTTTCTGCGTTTAGCGCTAGCTAACATAATAGGTGACATAATATTTGAACTGAGATGTAATGTTCTAGACGGTTCTAGGTGTTTAGCACCAGCTGAGGTACTATATGAACACAGATGTTATGTTATTCATTATAACACATGGCTCTCAATGTTCTATCGATTTTAAAGCAACCGGAAAAGCCAAATATGGTCAAATATGCCTAAATATCAGGAATTAATTTCACTAAATGAATCCGGTATCCTTTATTTTATGGAAAACTCCCTTCTTCCGTGCACACATAGCACATTTGGGTACCTGGAATCTCAACTAAACCGAAAAGCCACCTGTATCCCCTTCCTGAATCAAGTGGGGACTCACTAGAGCACTTGCCCAGGTGGAACCGCTGAAACTGCTAGCATGATGTGGAAGCTAAGAGCTAATCACGAGAGCTCCACCTTAAATAATGCAGAGGTTACAGTCTGGTGCCTCAGGCTACATGTCCAGCTACTTGTTCCTGTTCCACCTTAAATGGTGTACCAGTGGTATTCTGGCACTTCTGACAGCTGTGGTTAACCTCTGTACGACTGTACAAGGCTCCGACGCTCCTACTGCTGATCCGTTTGCCTACCATGGAGCTTCTCCTTGTCTTGTTGGACTTGTCGGATGGGTGCACAGGTTCAGGTGAGTCCCTGTCATAGCCGGATCCTTGTGCGCCCATCCGACAAGCCTTGGTTCCTCTCGAGGGTTCCTCCGTTGGAGTTTCTCCTTGGCTTGTTCATTGGGGGCTTGGAACCGGATTCTCGGTAAAGGTGCTTTGTGATAACATCCGTTGGGAAAAGTGCTGTGTACGTCAATTTGACTTCACTAGAACCAGATGTCAATCAACCAGGGTTGATCAAAAATGTCAAGCTGCATTGGGCCTGGGAAGGGAAGCTGTGTATTCATTCATCCTTCGTTTCTAAACCTTCATTTTTTTCTTTCTTTCTCTTCCTGTCTTTACATCCCTGACCTTTAACTCCTCGCATGAACCACATTGTTCACTGTACTGGCCATTGCAACCCATTGCGCTGCGATTCTGGCGAACAGTGAGGGGAATTTGTGGAGTTTAAGGGTCCGCCTAATGATCCTAGATGTTGAATTAAATCACGGCGGTCGAACGAGGAGCATGGAAAGCCCTGGAAAGCGAGAGCGAAGCCCTGGAGAAACCCTCCTCATGAGCCATGAAACCACCCAGTTATACCTCTAACGGCCTGCGCGGTTGTTACGGCCCCTTCTGGTCGCTCCTCGGCCCGTTGTTAGCGGCGGAATGGCCTGCTCGGTCCCCCCCCTCCTCTGTGTTAGTGTCTTCTGAGGACAGTCTGCTCCATACCGCCTAATGAGGACTGAAGCAGAGCGATCCTCGGTGGTGTGGCAGCTCCTCTCTCCCACTAGGAATTCTCTTGAACTTATTTAGCTCGGAAGAACCGTTCCCTCGGCCTGAACCGTAAACACACACAGCCAAACCACACGAAGACCTGGTTCAATAACGCTCCCAAGTGTCACCGGGAACGCCGGACAGCGAGGTCAGAGCCTTCAGGCTAAGGGCCTAGCACAGCTTGGTTCTGCTAGACCCGGTAATCAGCATCAGCATTTTGTTGGGCAGGGCGGTCAGCGAACTGTGCTGGACTGAGGCCGTTCAGAGTTGGGTTCGTCCCAGAAGCTCCTGATGAGTCACCAGCACTATAGACAGTACCGTGAAGATTAGATCCGCTTCCCATTAGTCCGATTAGTCCATCAGAACCTTTTCCAGGTCCTCCTTCAGATCCCAAAACCCAAAAACTGCCTGAACCTTCTTCTGGGCTGGGCTCTGATCTGATCAAAGCACCAGGTAAACAGCACTTCCTGCATTTCAAGGTGGTCCAAGATGGTCTACGGGTTAATGCTGGTTTAGCCGGTCACCCCAACATGGTCAAGCTTCCCTCCGGGTCCATACTGGTTCTAGCAGCATGTTGAGAAAGGCCAAGACCTCAGTAACGGCTTGGACCCGGAAGTAAGGTCAATAAGTCACGTCTTAACGAGAGTCCAGACCGTGGGCCGTGGGCCGTGGGCCGTGTTTGTGGCCGTGTTCGTGGGCCGTGTTCGTGGGCCATGTTAGTGGGCCGTGTTCGTGGGCCGTGTTCATGGGCCGTGTCCGTGGGCCGTGTCCGTGGGCCGTGTCTGTGGGCCGTGTCCGTGGGCCGTGTTCATGGTCCGTGTCCGTGGGCCGTGTTCATGGTCCGTGGGCCGTGTCCGTGGGCCGTGTTCGTGGGCCGTGTTCATGGGCCGTGTTCATGGGCCGTGTTCATGGTCCGTGGGCCGTGTCCGTGGGCCGTGTCCGTGGGCCGTGTTCGTGGGCCATGTCCGTGGGTCGTGTCCGTGGGCCATGTCCGTGGGTCGTGTCCGTGGGCCATGTCCGTGGGCCGTGTCCGTGGGCCGTGTCCGTGGGCCGTGTCCGTGGGTCGTGTCCGTGGGCCATGTCCGTGGGCCATGTCCGTGGGCCGTGTTCGTGGGCCGTGTCCGTGGGCTGTGTCCGTGGGCCGTCATTATAGACTCCGCACTTTGCCAGGCTGGAGGAGGTTCTACACTGGTTTCGGGCCCTGATATTATATTTAATTGTTGGGGGTTCTAAATACACCATCACCACTACAAAC
>JAMWET010003542.1:0-20476 GCA_024036415.1 Prochilodus magdalenae | reverse complement strand
GAGAGAAATGAAATGCTGACGAGTCCCACCTAAACTGATTACACCATGAAAGGAAGTCAGAGCACCTTGGATCTATATAATCAGAAATCGTTCCTATTCAGGAAAATGAAAACAGTAAGAAAAACAGGATAAAGTAACGTCTGAAGGAAAGTACAGGACCTGAGGAATCTATAAAAGGAGTTTTAGTAGTAAAGCATTTTGAAGTTGTGGTGTAGATTTTTCATATTACAATGGGGAATTAATAAATTCATAGGTTTGATAGAAAATGGGTAGTCGTATTGGATACAAACAGCCATATAGGAAAAAAACTCATTACTGCCATTACAATCTAAATCTTTGCCCTTAGGTGTGTAAAATGCTTAAATTTATTTATATAGAAGAATACATTCATTTCTCATCAGAGAATAGCTGGAACATGAAACATTACAGGACAGAACTATATCATTGGATTTAATGACAGTCCGTGGATTGTGTCAGTTTCAGTTAGAAAATAGTAAAATGAAAATAGTAAGTTTTTTACAGACCAGCATCACTTCACTCTTAATAAGAGAACAGTAAAACAAACATTGCAGTGAAAATGTGAAGCACAGAATTATAGCATCACTTAACAAACATTCATAAAAACTTTTCTGTAATTATTTTATGTATAGAGATCTGTATGAACTATTTGTATGTTCTCCTGAACACTTCTGTTCTGTCCTCGGTGCTGCTGTGGCATTGTAAATTTCCCCACTGTGGGAATCAAATTAAAGCATTATCTCTATCCTTAAAACAGGTTTGAAAATGTCTTTCTGTGGTGTTTAGAAACACAAAAAAAAAAGCATCCACAGCTCTTTACACATATATCTAGTTAACAACCAGCATCACATTAACTTTATGAAACACAGGGGTGGGACAATGAAACTGAAAACACCTGTCATTTTAGTGTGGGAGGTCTCATGGCTAAATTGGACCAGCCTGGTGGCCAAATCTCATTAATTGCAGCATTGCACCAGTAAGAGCAGAGTGTGGAAGGTTCAGTTAGCAAGGTAAGAGCACAGTTCTGCTCAAAAATACTGCAATGCACACAGCATTATGGGTGAACATACCAGAGTTCAAAAGAGGACAAACTGTTGGTGGCAAGGCACGTCTTGCTGGCGCATCTTCTGTGTGACCAAGACAGCAAGTCTTTGTGATTTATGCATCAAGAGCCAACGGTATCCAGGGTAGTGTCAGCATACCACCCAAGAAGGACGAACCTCCACCAAGCATCACGTAGTGATCTGGCCACTATCCTGCAAGAGGAATGGCTTAAAACTCCCTCTGACCCACTGTGCAGGACGGCTAGTATATGTCATTCCCAAGACCAACTGGACGCTGTATTGGCCGCAAAAAGGAGGCCCTAACACCCTACTAATAAATGATTGTGGTCTAAAACCAGGTGTTTCCAGTTTCATCTGTCCAACCCTGTACATGCTCCCAGCTTGTTTGGTTTTGTTCTACCTCTGTTCTGTTTTGTGTTCAGCTGAGAGAAAACGAAGCCTGTTTTGGGCTTGAACCAGTGCATGGAAGTCTGGATATCCTGAATATCTGAGGGGATATACGAAGGACAGAAAACACATGTGATCATTCACTGAGAGAGGATCTGTATCTGGATTAGTTAAAACTTCATCACTTAGAATGTGTGTTCACATATGTAGGTAGATCCAAAATGAAGTTTTTTTTTCTCTTTGAGAGAAGAATAAAACTGACTTAAAAATGCTCTGCCAGTAGATTATCAGACTGCAGATCAACAAGTTCAAGCTGGACATCACTGGGTGCATCATTTCCACACTGCATGTACAGGGAGAGGAAATCTTGAGCGATGAAAGTATCTACTCTTAGTTACTACGTCAACAACATGGTTGATTTCTAGCACTGACTTGTCCAACACCTCCTGATCAGTAATGCAGTGCAAAAAAATATCAGTTTCTGTTTCTGGGGTTATTTCAGTCGCTTTATCTTGCATCCGCTTCAAAGGTCCGACATTATTCCCTCTCAGATTTAAACAGTCATCGGTTGTCACACCAACCACTTTACCTCAAATCCCACAAACAAATCCCTTCCCCTCATAGTCCCTTTATTGACTGCGTACCTGCCAGCTCCTCCGTCATCTCTAAGTTTTTTCATTATCACATGTACAAAGGTAGGTAACTGGGCTGGATGCGTTCAAATTAAAATGATCCACTTTGTTTTGCTGCTGAAGCTCCACATTTCCCGCCATGTCCTCGACCCATCTCTTTATGGTTCACCTAGAGAGGGACACAAACTGTCCTCACAGAGTCCAACAAGTATTCTTTGACGAACTCCCCATCAAAAATGACTTACTGTTTCTTGCTGTGTGTGAGATACTACAAAGCAGGTCCTGACTGCTGCATCTCTGGATGAATGGAGCTTTGTAAAAAATCCTTGCTGCCTTTGCAGCTCTGCTAGCAGATCCTCAGATCCCTGTGCCCGCTCTGCATCAGTCAGGTTCTCATATTTCTCTGTGTGTTTACTCTCGTAATGGAGATTCAAACTGTAATCCTTAAACACAGCTGTCTGTTCTTCACAAACTAAGCACACAGCTTTACCTCAGACTTCAGTGAACAAACATTTAGTATATGATTTTTTTTTTACATGCTGACATATTTAAGGGCTAAGAGCTAACTTCTTCAAAGCTGTCCAACACATTCCCTGACACATTTGAGTGAAGGTGTTGTGTTTCCTGCACCTATCACAGTGTAATAGATGTCGTAGTTACACATTTACTTTTGACTTCTAATTTACTAACGATCTCACGATCAGAGATAGTCAGAGGGCTGGGTGTGGCCTGTGGGTCATATAGTGCCCAGATCGGGTTTAGGCTATACAGGCAGCAAAGCCAGCCGGTTGTCTCTACTCCAGTAGATGAATGGATGTACGTTTGTCACATTAAAAGTAAATGTCATACGGCTGCATGTTTATATAAGGAAGATGATGGATATATTGTAAGTATTAATATCAGTAACAATGGAAGATACAATAAATAGAGGAAACACAATGTCTCTTTAGAAGTATATTAGGCAGGTGCTTGTGCACTGTCAGTCTTCTGTCCTGAAGTTAAATGGCAGTTGTAGATGTCTGTCCCTGTCTGTCTGTATGTTATTACCACAAAGAGATTAAACACAAGGTAATAATTTAGGAATTCTGTGATAACACGTACAGAAACATGGCTAATTGACAGAAATCATTTTTAGCATCTTACTAATGAACGTATTGAGAAACAAATTTAAAAAATAACTATATTTATAACATTAAATAATAATAATTAATACTTAATAATACTTAATAATTAATAATACTTATTATTTTATATATATATATATATATATATATATATATATATATATATATATAATTTTAATAATAATATTATAATAATAAATATAATTATAATAATAATATTATAATAATTATATATATATTCCTACCTGGTGAGTGTTCTTACCTTTTCAGTAAAGAGTACATTGAAAGGGAAGTTCTGTATCGAGTAGTTTTTGGGTAATTGTTTTGTCTGACTCAGCCAGGTTAGATAGTTTACTCACAGACAGGTAAACTATAAAACATGTCCTTTCATTTTTTATTCTTCTATTATTACCAGACCCAACACTTAGTTATTTATATAATGATACCATCTCTTTAATGTGATAAAGTTTCATTATGTTGAGAATATTAACATTTTATAAATATGTACTATACTACAGTGTAAGGAAGGTGCTGGAACAGCTTGAAAATGAGCCTGTGCTTTAGTTTGACTTTGGAACAGGTGTATGAACCCTGAGGTCGGTTCAGTCATTTAAGCAGTTGTACTTAATATTTCAGATGCAGTTTAGAGAGTAATGAGAAACTTTTTACTTTAGCTAATTATTTAATGAAAAAACCCTAAAATTATGATTTATGATTATTGTATCTGTTTGCTGCTCTGTCCGGAGTAAATTCTAGCCTTTCTGCTTTAAAACCCCTCCTACTGAAGCTCCTCCCACTGAGGAAGTGCTGAGTGTGAGAGTCTGCAAAGATGTATAGGCTGTACCGTCGTGTTGTGCTGAGTCTATTTGTGTATGTGTGATTATGGGGAATTCTGGAACTGGAGAATTACTATAAAGGGAAAAGATCACTTACTGGATCTACAGAGCCGCCTGTTGGACCTGAAACAAACCTGAGATCAGAGTGTGAGTGTTTCACAGAACTGAAAGTGAAACTCTGAGCATTCCCACTGGAAGAGAACAGCAGGAAAAGAAAATGGCTTCTAAATCTTTCTCAGAGGAGGATCTCTCCTGTCCTGTGTGCTGTGAGATCTTCAAGGAACCTGTTATTCTGCTCTGTAGTCACAGTGCCTGTAAAGACTGTCTGCAGAAGTTCTGGGAAACTAGAGGATCCAGAGAATGTCCAGTTTGTAGGAAAAGATCTTCAATAGAGACCCCTCCTATAAACCTGGCTTTAAAGAACCTGTGTGAGGGTTTCCTACAGGAGAGCCGTCAGAGAGCTTCAGCAGGACCTGAACACATCTGCAGTGAGCACAGTGAGAAACTCAGACTCTTCTGTCTGGATGATCTACAGCCTGTGTGTTTGGTGTGTCGGGACTCTAGAACACACAAGAACCACGAATTTCTCCCCCTTCAGGAAGCAGCACTGGACTACAAGGTGGGCTATGAGTGACCACAGTTTATCAGAGGAAGTTCACTAAATTTCAGCTGAAAATAAAAGTAACACGTTATTATTTTACTGGATTTGAAGCTGTTTTTAAAGTGGAATCAGACTCTGAGTGACACTAACACCAGCGTTGGTGTCTAGCCTTGTTCCTCACAATTATGCATGTACCAGTATTAAAATTCGGGATTATGATAATTACCTTAGCTTTATGATCTTATCACCATGATGTTAAATAATTCTGAGTTTGATTAGGAAGAAAAAAAAATCTCTTTATATTATAGCTTTATTTATATTAATTTCAGAGTAACCCTGTAGTCTTTTCTCTACTTCTGATCTTTCTGAAGTTCGAGCACTGGAAATCCAGCATATTGCAAATTCTGCTCTGTTAATCATGTTCATCTGACACAAATATAACAATATCAACAAAATCAAATCTACAGCATCTGATATATTAACTAATAAATATATATTAATATAAAAGAAGCTTACAGTGTTGCACTGGAGGGAAAGATGCACTTAAAGGTAATAAGGATTAATTTATTCAGTATTTAGTACTAAATGGTGCTGCAGGTACATTCTGGTGCCTGTAACCTGTAGCACTTGAGGTGGAACAGGACATTTGATTAAGAAGCTGGTGAGCAGGAAGCCAGTTCAGTTTCAGCCTCGTTTAAAGATGATCATCATGCTCGCTGATGGTTTGGTTCTTTGAAAGGGTATAAAGTGCCCCATTCCTGGAATGATTTCTGCACACAGTCCATCATTTGCTCCTGTTATGTTGTTGTATGTAAATATTAATGAATCTGTTATGTGACACTTTTGGAATTGGCTTGTTTTTCTGTACCTCTTCTGTAAATGCAGGATTTGTATTTAAAGGAGGAACAACAGTGTTTGAGGTTTATGGTATGGCAGTTCTATGTACTGAACTCTTAACTGTTAATCCAGTTTTCTGGTCTATGGCTCCTTTAAATGCACTGAGTAACTTTGGGTGATTATTACAGAGATGTACCATCATATTGCTGGTAGTTCCAGACTTTACTGCCACATTCTTTCCACATGTAGACTGTCCATATGTCCTTGATCACCTGTGCTGTTTCTTTATTGCTCCTGTAGCTGATAATTCTGATATTATTTTGATGGAGGGAAAAGTTTTGGGTGTCACACCACCTTCCACCATGCTGCTCCTCCCTCTCTGTTTATAGTGAGGACAGTAACACGTGATCAGAGAGTCACACAGCTGTAACAGTGAGAGCTTGTTAAAGCATGGCTGCTGTGTGTCTCTGGTCTCTGGGTGAAGTAGACAGCGTTTTAAATGCAGTGATGGTGTTTTGAAGTGTCCATGATAAACGTTACTGTACAGCATTAATATTGTGATACACTGTATATATTATATACCAACACATAACAGCTCACAACAAAGCTGATTTATTTCAGGAGAAACTCAGAACTGCACTGGAGCCCCTGCAGGAGAAACTGGAGACCTTTAAAAGCTTTAAGCTGAATCTGGATCGGACTGCAGAACATATAAAGGTCAGAATGAGGAACTCTTCTGAGATTCTGATCCTGAACCCACATCCTCACATCATCATTCATTAGATCATTTGATTTACTGCTTCCTTCCAGACTCAGGCCCAACACACAGAGAGACGGATTAAGGAGGAGTTTGAGAAGCTTCACCAGTTTCTACGAGATGAAGAGGCAGCTAGGATATCAGCACTGAGGGAGGAAGAGGAGCAGAAGAGTCAGACGATGAAGGAGAAGATAGAGAAGATGAGCAGAGAGATATCAGCCCTTTCAGACACAATCAGAGCCATAGAAGAGGAGATGGGAGCTGAAGATGATTCATTCTTACAGGTGAGGATGATTCAGTCAGCATTAGAAACTGTACAAGGAACCAAAACTAACAAGTCCTTTACTCAGAACTTCATAGAACAGAATCACTTTCAGCACTTCCAGAGTGAAAACTTTAAATACATCTTTCTCAACAAAATGTATAAAACTATATTAAATATGTATTTTAATAGAATTATAACATTAATAATATCCACACTCAGATTTCTGTCCCTCCTGATCTGCTGCTGTGTGAGTGATGGTAAAGAAGGTCAGTGTTGTGGCATCTGGGTATGCAGGGTATGCATGTTTTGGAGGTCTGTGAATCACATTTGTGTCCTATATAATCATCTCTGCTTTTTATTAACTATGATTGAACAATGACAAAACACATTCTAGATGATTTTGAAATTTAGACTAAATATACAGTATCAGTCTAAAGTTTTGACACGGCTACTCATAGAAGATTCTCCTTATGGTTATCTTAATGCTTTACTGTAGAATAAAAGTGAAGACATAAAACTCTAAAGTAGCCCACATGGAATTATGCAGTCCACTTTAAGATCCTCCACAATAGAACTTTATAGGAGGATGAAACTTGCAGTGGAGGTTGATAAAAGACAATATTGTGATGATATTTTTCTAAGCAGTTTTGGACCATTTATGAAAATTAACTAAATTATAAGGGAACTAGGGCTTTTTGCAAAACTAAATATATATTAGAGGTGGAGATATGGCAAAAATATAATAATTGTGATACATCAAAAACATATGTGGTATATCAGATGGAACTGTTAACCACAAGCCTGTAGAGTCTTTCAGTTAATTTCAGGTAATGTAAAATATAGGAGCTACAAGTTCCAATAAAGCACATTCCATTACTACATACATCTTCACCTTTGGAGCCACACAGAAATAATTCTCAGCATCTACATAACGATCAATATTTATACACTCATAGTTAGGAGGAAGGGGGAAACACTGACATCTAGTGTAAAGAAGAGGTACTGCAGAATTCACTGGACCTTTCTAATAATCTGAGCAGATCTGAATCTAGTAAATCAGAACATCGTACTTTACACTACATAATTATGTATTATGAGTTCACTGGGTAGAGAAATATCTGAGAATAAATAAGAATATTCACAGATAAACAGATTTAACCACTTTCATAAAATCTCAACACGTGTGGTCTGATAACCGTCATCCACAGCAGCTTCACCTCTGGAGGACCAGTCAGATGAAAGGATGTCTTCATGTGCAGTTTGTAGAAGAAGTGTAGAAACACTATTAATGTGTTAATTATGGTCTTTTATTACATATTATCCACATCATCCTCGCTCTGATTCATCACCAGAAACAGGTGTGTGTGGTTTTTCATAACTCTGACAAGAAACATCCGTACAGACCAAATCAGAAACACGTGCATCACTTTAGTGGAGACTCTACATACATCTGATACATATGAGCCCTGTGGTGTGTAGACTGTGTGAAAGTGATTCTTATTTAGTGAATGAATGAAGAAACACGTTCACTGATATCACTCTCACTGTGTTACAGAACTACAAGGCCACAGTGAAAAGGTGAGTGCTATTGTCTCCTGTCTGTCTCTTTTCTGTGGTTCTGAACTCAAAGCTTCAGCAGCACTGAGTCCTGAATGTTCTTCCAGAGCTCAGGTCCCACTGCAGGATCCAGAGAGCCTTTCAGGAGCGCTGATCCATGTAGGGAAACACCTGGCCAACCTGAAGTTCACAGTCTGGGAGAAGATGAAGGGGATCATTCAGTTTAGTGAGTCTGACTTTCTCTAGCTTTCTCATTATTTCTTTAATTTTTCTCTAATATTTCAGATTCACTAACACTTCAGACCATCAGAAATCCTGTTTCATCATTAATCAGTGACTGTTTTATTTGGTTATAATAGAATGACAGCTTTTACAGAAAACACATCAAATCTCATTCTCTAAAAATTACCTTTATAAACATTCTAGTCTGGTTGTTTGGGGAGAATTGTGATCAGTCTGGTGGTATGTGTGGTTGTGGTCTGTGTTGCTGTGAGTGATGTTCTTGTATATACTAAAGACCCTTTAGTACAGTAAGACGTGCGTGTAAGATATTTATACTTTATTTATTGCAGTTTTTTAGTGAATCTGTTTAGTTTTTCAAGTTTAATTTAACTCTGAGTGTTGTTAGCCTGTTAGCTTATTAACACACAAAAAGAGCCAAATAGTCAAGTCTTAGCTTTTTAACATATCTCTGGTATATCTCTAAATATCTCTGGCCTTCAGAAGGAATGTTGTAGATGCATATGAGTCCAGGAAGGAATATAAAACCATTAGAAACCACATGACCAGATCAGACCGTCCTAGCAAGTTCAGCCCCAGAGCACAACACAAGATGAGTAAAGAGTCTCAGTCAATCCTAGGACCTACAGGTTATTCTTACTATGGTTGATGTCAAAGTTCATGCATCTGCCATCAGAAGTAGACTGTACAAGTGCACTGTGAGGTGTAGGTACTAAAAGGACTTTACTTTCCTGGCAGACATTAATGGACGTATGGATGTCTGACAGTAGAAATTAATTAAATATAAAAATCATCCACGATATATCTGATCCAACTTAAAGTTGTAGTATGTTCGTTGGGTGGGTCTCTGTACACTACAAGTGATATGAGATCTGTACGTCATATGGATGTCTTACAAAAGTTGTTTAATACTCACTGGATTTCACTACATTTCTGACTTCCGGTGGTGCAATGTTAGGGATAGATGCCTAAAAAGCTATTGGTCTTCTAAATACTCCTAATCTGAAATGTTTAATTTATAGCCTTTGAAAAAACAGTCGTGGGCGTAAAGAAATCACAGATAAGCCAGAAGAGCTCACAAAAGCGGGCTATGAACAAGGATCAGAGAGACAAGTCTGACAAAGAAAATGGCTTTGTGCTAGCTAGCGGTAAAGCTAAATAGCAAAGAGACGAGTTGTTACGAGGACTGGCGTCTCTATCCAAATGCCTTCACAACTTCAGAAAAGACATTAATACAGCTATTGTAGGGCTTTAAGAGATACCTGAAGTAAGAGCTTGCGTCTCTAAAACAAGAGCTCTATCGAAAACTAATTAAGTTCAGGGCAAGCGCAAGACCAAGCTACCTCCAAGGAGAGGAGCACATCTCCAATTTGAAAGCAGTGATGAAGAATCCACTGTTATATTTGCTAAAATAATGACAACTGTTGCAGGAAAAAGTGATTGACTTGGCAGGTAGGATATACGACATGCCTGAAAACATCTAGGGGGCCTCAATGATTCCGTTTCTATAGAGCTTTCTTACTTCAGAGCTCCCAATCCCCGAAGGTATGTCTCTCCAGATTCAGCGAGCCCACAAGGCACTGACACAGAAGCCAGACAGACCCTAGCTCTACCCCAAAATCAATAATACGGAAGCATCGATTTAGCTTTTATAGTACCGACGCCAGCACCGACACAAACTTTGCATATCTGTCGATACCCGATATCGATACGATACTATTTTTGAATAAATAAACCAGATACTTCACCATGTTGGACTGACGTAAGGCACAGGGACTGATATAAACACTACTTTATTATGCTTACTCAAACAACTGACTCTCCGGATCGCTCCATGTTAATGTTTCTGTTCATAAGTCAAGTCTACTGTTCCTGCAGATCCACCTCCGGCCACTCGGCGGAGACAAAGGGCAGCCAATGAGCAGTCAAGCAGCAAAAACACGCGCACGTGTTTCTTGTGACTAACCAGTATAAGGTTTCGAGCCTCTCGAGGCAGGTTGCTTCTCTGCCTCTTTAAAGTGCACTCACTCATCGTTTTGAGGAAATCGTTGTTCCTCTGAACGTTGAGTCCACTCTGTTAGCTTACCTTGTAGTTAGGCCTCGCTAAGGTGGAACAGTTCTGCATGACATCAACAGGCACCCCACAAACATGCTATCGATTGATCTCTAATCAATAGTGGTATACAGTGCTTTCTGCAGTTCACTGTTTAAGAGACCATCCTGAAATTAGCGTGAAAGAAATAAATTCACATAAACAACAAGCTTTCGACCACGACTGTACCCCTAAGGTAATAGGGAATTACCCATAAATTTGCCTCTTAAAAAGCTAATTCTGGTGAATAATAACAGATGGAATTTGATTCCTTACCTGACTATTAATTCCTGTATAGATTTGATAAAGATTAACATTCTTCAAAGACTTTTATATTTTTTTCAATCAATACCTATCCAAAACGTTAATCATTATTTTAGTTAGTATGCTATAGTATAATATCCATTATTAGCTGACCACCTCTCAGGACCTAATAATCCTTAATTAACTACCTCTCTATATCCATAAATATGAAATGATATAATTAAATAAGTCTTTCTGAAAAACATAGTTGAAATTTTAAGTGGTTTGTCTGGGGTTTAGATTTAGATCCAGTAGCTATGATAGAAGGTTTGTTGATTGTACAGGAAAAGGTCTTACAGCCTAGTTTACTGCGTTTCCTGGAGCTAAAGTATAAAGTCAGTTTACAGAATCAGGATCATTTTAGGTATTTACAAACAAGAGATTTTATGTGTAAGAAACAAACGCCCTAAGGACAAGAGTAGAACGGGTAAAATGATTATTGATGTCTTTCTAAAAGTTAATGAAGATGCTCCTTATCAAGAATAATTTCAAAATTGTGTTCTGCTGTTCAGATTTTAAAAAGTGATCACTTACTGAAAATGAAAGCTGGATGGGAAGGTGAAGAAAATCTCACAGTAACACAGGAGGAGTGAGTGGCTCTGCAGTGACAACTAGCTCTCCCTCCAGGAAGGTTTTGGTTGGAAGAATTTTGGATAAATATTCACAGTAAATATATACAGAATGGAGAGAATTACATGTACACGGGGAAGCCAAATAGATCTGTTTAATGCTAATGGGGCAAGCTGGCTCCTATATGTGTCATCAGTGAGGACAAATTTTGAATAAGAGATTCACCACAATTAAAATGTATCCATTTCAATTAGTTTCAACACATATACTGATTATATCAGTGATTACTCCACTGGTTCTTCAACATTTTTATTTTATATTTGTCCTGTGCCATGTATAACTGGCAGCAAGACTGGTATGTGTTCAGTAAAACCAATAAAAATAAAATAAAAATAATTATCTTACAATTTAAAGAAAGCATATCTTACCAAACTGCAGGTTGTATGTTTGTAAGATATGTTTAAATAAGTTGTGATTTTATTTTGCAGTAGGTTTATGTGTTTTGTTTTAGCAAAGGTATAGCTGGTTGGTTCAGTCTTTACAGTGTATGTCTGCATTTCTTCATACAGCTTTTCACATTACCTGTGTATAACAGGCTTCAAGGCTTTATAATTAATATCAGCAGCTTCTCTCTAAAGCTAACTCTCTAAACGGTTTTTAAACAGGGCACGCACTTTATAGACGGTCCCAGCCTGCTACAGCGATTCAGGCTATTTCAATCAAACATGCTTGGTGAAAGGAAAGATCTGTTATAGTTCGTTCCCTGGTTTACCAGACTGTAGGAGGTTGTCTGTGAGGCCGATATCAGACTAACTTTACTGAACTTGAGAAGGAAACTGATCTGATTCCTCTCTGGTTAAACAGCAGCAGCAGCAGCAGCAGCTCTGTAGGGTGAGAGCAGAAACACTAACTGTAGGTCAGAATCCTCAAATCCACACTTCACTATTTTCGGTGTAGCTGCCTTCATGATACCAGCTTCTTCATGTGTTGGTCTGGGCTGGTCTCCCGTGTTCTGATAGGTTACACCATCTGTCTCAAGTCTAACTCAAGTCTCAGATCATGAATACCAAGTCAAAGCCGGGTCATTTATCAGTGTTAGTCAAGCCAGTCTCAAGTCCCTCATGTAACTCGTGTCCAACTCTGGTTCATATATGGGTCGATGACATGGCGCTTTCTTTTAAAAAAAATATGGTTTATATGGTAAAAAAGGTGGTTTATAAAAAGATGCCATGTATACAGTATGTGATGTTTTGGCAGTTTTTGTACATTTATATTCCGTTGATGATTTACAAAGATAAATTACTGTATTTTAGTACATTTTGGAATAAATTTTAATGCAATTTGAGTATTTATTCCAATATATCGGAAATAATGGTGGTTAATGGGTTGAACATCACATTCCCCACTTTCACACAGACATCAATAGCATGATAACTGTTAAATTTAAAGTTCAATAATATATGATTCTGACTACAATGATTTCATTATTAAAATAGATTTATTCCATTGTAAAGTTAAATTAAATATTTGTTTATAACGAAGCCAATGATATACATTCACTTACAAACATTTGTGGTAATTTTTATTTTAAAGCGTTTGTGAAACATTGGGGTGCAATGTTTGTGCAGGGAATTTACTGTATCACTCTATCTAAAAACAGATTGTTAATTACAGGATGTCATTTGGAGTGATCACTCATCATGTGGTGCAACCAAAAATAGAAGTAACTTTTCAATTGTAAGTAAAACGTGTAACATATGTGGCTGAAATATTTATCACTGATGCAGTATGATTAAGTCCAAGGTATTTTAAAAACATTTTAATTAGTTGTATTTGATTTAACAGAAAACAAATTTCCTAAATACATTACAAAAGGTGACTGTGGCATTACAAAACAAAAATATAAGATCATTGTTTACAAAACCGCAAAATATTGCAAATATTTTGTTTCTAAACACAATAAATTACTGAGAACTTGTGAAACAAATGTTAAGCGTGTTAAGGAAATTAATTAATTTAAAGATAAATTATGATCACCATCAATTCATCTACATAAAAAACACTAAAATCTTAATTTAAACTTTTAATGTGAGTTTATGTGTACACATTCTCCATGTTTGAAGGACTAGAATACATACACTTATTCTAGTATTTTAAAATTGGCCGGTTGAAAATCCTTATACGTCATTGACCCATATACAAGTATGTATAGTGTTCAGTAAAGGAGGATGTTGATGATTACAGTAATATACTGCTGTTATTATGTAGAGTCTTGTAAAAATACAGTTTAGTACTGAATGTAAAACTACAGTACATTATATCATTACTGTAAACAAACATTACAGTATGAGTGCTGTAAATATTAATATCAGTAACTACCTGGTATCTCTGCTGTCAGTAAATTAATCTACTGTAATTTTACAGTGTGAGATTAAACTGATGAAATATGTGTATTTCTGTGTTTATTACATGTTTGTATTTTGTTCTTCAGCTCCTGTAACTCTGGATCCCAACACTGCTCATCCTGAACTCATCCTGTCTGATGATCTGACCAGTCTGAGATTCACTCCTGAGAAACAGCAGCTTCCTGATAATCCAGAGAGATTTGATACATGTGGATGTGTTCTGGGCTCTGAGGGCTTTAACTCAGGAACACACTGCTGGGATGTTGAAGTTGGAGACAGTGAAGTCTGGATACTGGGTGTGATGACAGAGTCTGCTCAGAGGAAGGGAGATTTATCCTCCAGGAGTGGAATTTGGTTTGTGGGGTATAAAAGTGGTAAATATGTAGCCCGTTCTACACCACAGCCACACACTCTCCTCTCAGTAGCACAGAAGCTGCAGAAGGTCAGAGTTCAGCTGGACTGGAACAGAGGAAAACTCTTATTCTCTGATTCTCTCACTAACACGCACTTACACACTTTCAAACACAAGTTCACTGAGAGGGTCTTTCCACTGTTCTGTACCTCTAACACCAGCCCTGTAAAAATCACAGCAGTGCAGTTTAGTGTATCAGTGAATCAGCTCAGTTAGAGTTCGTTCAGTCTTTGTGTGGATCAGCACTGAAATGTTCCTGAACTGCAGTAAATCTGTGTTTCAGTAATGACAGTTCTGAATGTTCCACATTGATTTTTAGACTTTGGGACACTTTTACCTTCAAACAGTGGACTCTACCTGCTCACCATGTGGCCATGAAGGACAATGATGCTGTCTCACCTCCTGCTCTTAAATAAAGTGGTGTAACTAAAATTAGGCTCCACCTACAGACTAAAACTCTTCTGTTTCTGTTGTGATAAAAATGGAGCAGTATATTTACTTAAAGGAAAACTAAAATTGTAAAAAAAAAAAATCTCAATTTTTAAATTTAGCATTGAATGAATAAAATGTGGAGTCAGTTGTTACAGGCACATCAAAGAGGTATATCCTTTTGTAACTCCTGGTTTTATTTTGTATTGTGTTTGTTTATTATAAGCTGGTGAAGGAAATATTAAATAAACTGCATGATATTGCATATATTGCAATATAAAAAATTTCCATAAATTAAATATTGTATATTGTCACTCTGTATTGTCTTCAAGGTTTGTTAAACACTGGAGGGTAAAATAAATGGGTTAATATGGAGCCTTTAAACAAAATAAATTCTTTAATGTATTAATATAGAAGAATACATTCATTTCTTCATCACAGAACAGCATAAACATTTTAACTCCAGTTATAGAACTTTATAACTGTACCTCATACACATTCATGACGTTAGTGAACGAGACCCTGCTGATTGGTTATCATTACTGCTACTGAGTGCTGATTGGTTTGCATTACTGCTACTGAGTGCTGATTGGTTCGCATTACTGGGCTGGTCTAGAAGACCAAAGGTTTTGAGTCCATGTTTTTTTAAAAAAAAATCAGCATCTGGTTTATTCCTCTACCATGGTTGCTGGCAGAAACTCAGAGGCTTAGCCACTAGATGTCACTATACATCAGTCTTAACTCAAAAGGGGAACTTTATCAAACACCCATTATTCTGTCCTCACACAGGCGTGCCTGACTATGCTAGACAGATAGCTAACAAAAGACTGAAGGGTGTCGAAAGTGCTTCACCTTTAATCAAAACTGAAAAAACAAGAAAATATGTATCAACATTTGGTCAACGTACATGCATTTAGGCATTTAAAGTAAATACATGAAGTAAATGAAAATGCATAATCCTTATGTATCTTAATGTAAACATGTCAAGGTTTAAACTTAGGGCTGCATTACTGTTTACACAGGCAATAGGAATGTATTAGCCTAGCATTCACTCATAGCTAGTCGACGGTTAGCAACACGCAAAGCTAGCTGCAGCCAATACCACCAACATGTATATATCGCTGACATAACAAATTCAAAAATTTCTCTTCAGAACAATGTTGCAACACCATGACATTAAATGACTTACGGACAAAGATACTCCAAGGCCTAAAACGCTGATGAGATTGTCTCCATGTTACACTGAGGAGCGACAAGGCTTGAATGACGAAATAGCGGAAAAACGAAACCTAACTCATATTCGGCCACAAGAGGGCAGTAAATGAACAGAATACAACACAGGCCTTTTTCTGTCTGTCTCTCTGTATACAGTACACCCATCTCATCTCAGCAAGCATTATATGTAACTAAGGCAGATTATTTTTTTACTGCAGTAAAACTTTCACATCAAGTCCTATTTCTTATTAAGCACACACTCTGAACATGCTGGAATGGAGCCATTGTGAAGTGACCAGTCTTTTTTTTCAGTCTTTGTGTTTCTTAGACACTAGCTAACTCATAGCAATATTCTATACTCAGACAGAGTAACAAACAACACGGCGGCCATTAACCCCCTGAATGCACAAAAAGCATTTGATCAAATAGAATGGTACATGTTTGAGGTAAGAGATTTGGGTTTGGTGACAGTTTTATTTCCTGTGTTAGAATGCTTTATCTCTGTCCAGCATCTTCTGTTTTATCCAATGCGGATCGTTCAAGGCCTTTTGAATTACATGGCGGAGTAAGACAGGGCGACCCTCTTTCACCATTGCTTTTCGATTTAGCATTGGAGCCATTGGCAATTGGGCTAAGAAATCATCCATGTATGCGTGCTATCAAATTCGGAAACATTGAATGCCTGGTAAATTTATATGCAGATGATTTGTTGTTATTTATTTCAGATCCAGTTGTTTCTGTGCCCAATTTATTAAATTACCTTAATTCATCTAACAAACTTTCAGGATATACAATAAATAAGAGCAAAAGCGAATTCGTGTGCGTTACTAAGAATCTCAGTCCTAGCTTTTTTAATTCTTTGCCATTTAAAATAGTGGATGACTGTTTTACATACCATTGCATTAAAGTACCAAGAGAACCCAGACATTTGTTTAATCTAAATTTCTTGTATATGATTGACAAACTTAAAGCAAATATTGAAAGGTGGAAGCTGTTACCTTTATCTATGATTGGCGGGTTAATGTATCAGTATTGTTACTTTGCCGCGATTTTTATATCTTTTTCAAAGCATTCCTATCTATCTCCCTGATGTATTTTTAAAACAACTCGATGCAGTTGTCTTGTCTTTTATATGGGCCTACAAAACTCCATGTATTTCAAGAAAACACTTACCAAAACCCACCACAGTGGGCGAGTTAGGCCTCCCTGTATTTAAGCACAATTACTGGGCAGCCAATGCCAGAGCACTCACTTACTGGCAGTGGAGTGTTCCTGGTAAACAACTACCTGAGACCTCTCCATTATGGTTAAAAATGGAAATTCTGTCAGTTCCAGAATCTTCTCTTTGTGTTTTCCTCTTCTCAAAGACAAAACCCCTTATTAAGAAACTCTTTGAAGATTCTAAATCTAATTAAAAGTTTCTTGTCTCTGCCGTTGGTCTCCACCTTTACCCCAACTGCTTATAATCACTTCTTTGTTCCATCACAATTAGACAAAACTTTTCCAATCTGGGGGGAGTCTGGATTAAAGTGTATCAAGGACCTACATATTGATAGTAAGTTTGCATCTTTTGATCCACTCAGAACTAAATTTGGTCTCTCAGGCACATTTTTTTCGGTATTTGCAACTCAGACATTACACTCAAAGTATACCATTCTTCCCAGATATGCCGAAGGAGCATGCTCTCGGATTCTAGACATTTAATATCTGTCTTTCTCACTGTTCTTTCTTCACCAGTAAGCACTGCCCTCTTAAGGAGTAAATGGAACACAGAGCTGGGTGAAACTTTATCAAAGGAAGTGTGGAAAGAGTGTTTATCCAGAATCCATTGTTGCTCGATAAATTCCAGATATAGGCTTATTCAGTTTGAGTTTCTTCACAGGTTTTATTACTCCAAAACAAAATTGAACAAAATATATAAACAGTAATACTCTTGAAGTGGAAATCTCCAGTCACACACACACACGTTCACTGAGAGGGTCTTTCCACTGTTCTGTACTCCTAACATCAGCCCTGTGAAAATCACAGCAGTGCAGTTTAGTGTATCAGTGAATCAGCTCAGTTAGAGTTTGTTCAGTCTTTGTGTGGATCAATACTGAAATACTGATCAGTACTGAAGTGATCACTACAAATACACTGTAATAGAATGTATAGAAAAGGAGACTAATGCAGCGTAACATTCAAATATATATATATATGATTATTCTACCAAACTGATTAATTTTGGACTTTTAACTGATCTCTGACTTTAGGATGATTTTCATGCGGTACCATAATTATTTTACTGTATTAAAATAAATGATTGAACATTACATTTGGGCACTACCAAACTGTTACCAAATGTTTCAGTAATTAAAAAAAATGTTTTTTGGTTTTTTTTACTTTTATTCATTGCAGTTTTATATTCAAAACAGAATAAAATTGGATATCTTACTCCTACACGTTCATTGTGAAATTTATTCTTTCCTAAATTAAATATGAGGGTAGCTTATTCAGCCATGCCTTTACCGTGGGTGTGTACATACTCTTCCAGTGTGTGCTAATCAGGAGCTTAGCTTGTATTAGACAAGTGTCGACCAGTTTGCTTTCATGTTTTTTAAGTGATAAGGTCTCGGGGTACAGGCCCAGAATGCAAAGTGTTGGACAGAAAGGTCTTTCTTTGGAAGAATCTCAGAGCTAGTACCTATTACCTGGTTCTAGAAGTTCTGTATCTGTACACAGTCCCACAGACAATAAAATAACCTCCCCGTTTGTTCTTTTGTTTAAAATTGCATGTACGTGTTAAAGTACTTTATCACGACCCTGTTTATGAAACTTGAATTTATTTGCTGGCCCAAGAACTTTTTGTCAGAGGTATTATTTGGTGCTGGTGGTCTGATCGTAACTGGTTATGGCTAATGGGACAGGTCTATTTTTTTTCACACAGGCCCCAACAAAGCCCCACCCAACCACATATATACAGCTTTATAGCTCTCAGTCCCCGGTTATTTACCTTGCTGCTACGCTTGCTTGCTCTTTGTAATGAACGTAATTTTTATATTATTTTATTAAACATTTATCCATCATTCGAGAGATATATTTGTGAACAACATTTCACTCCCCCGAGTAACTAATAAGCGATGTGTTACCTGAATTCTCTTTAGTAGTATTTACTTCAATGGTGTAACTGTACACTCAAGTTTTTTAAATCCATGCATTATTATATTTGACTGATTATGTAGATTATGACAATGTACAGCATTTTTGAGTACAAGTTCGTCTTTCCCATTGGCTCCCTGGTCATCATCTAATTTTGCATATTGTTTGTAACTCACTACTCTTCATGCTGTCTCCCCTCCTCTTCCCCTCCCCTTTTTCACAAGGTAAGGTGTAAAAAAAAAAAAAAAAACAATTCCTATTCAAACAAGCAAGTTTCTATAAACTGGATATACAGTTTATGAAGGTGTTCAGGTGAGATGGCTTATTGTCCATTACTCCACAGGCCATCCCCCCCATGGGGGGGGGTGGACCACTAAATTTTCAAGCGAGCACTGATCGTAGTATGCCTAGGCTTCCTGGAGCACCAAGGTCATGCCATATGCTGCAACAGCTTTGCATCAGGGTGTGTGTTCTCCTTTTGGTGGTAGACATCATCAGGCTCACTAGAGCCCGGTTGACCAGGCTTCCTTCTGTCAGTCCACACAAATAAACATATTTACACTGCCTTTAGGGATATGTAAACCAGTATGCTTGGTGTGATTGGTGTTGTGGTTTGTACACACATATAATTGGTTGCTCCTGTTTTTTGACCCCTGCTGTGTCCTCCTGGTTCTGTGATTATTAGATCTGGACTGATATTTGCCTGCTTGTGTTTTTGACCCCTGCCTCGGTCTCCTGGTTCCCTGTCGAGTATGGATCTGGCGACTGATATTGCCTGACCCCCCCCCATGTCGTTTTGACCCCCTGTTGTCTGGATGGACTTGGACGCTTTGAAACTTTAAACTTCCGGAAGAACGAAAAGCGGGAGAGAAAGGAGAGTAGTAAGGGAAGTGGGGAAGGGGGTAGGGAGGGAGGGGGAGGGAGGAAGGGGCAGAAAGGAATAAAGGAGAGAGGAGTAAGGAAAAAAAGAAAAAAGAGATGGTAGGAGCGGATGGGAAGGGTGGAAGAGAGCAAAACGGGGGATAATGGTAAGTATAGAAGGGAATACGAATAGGGAATAAAAAGAAGTGGGGGGATGTAACAAAGGTGGGGGAAAGACACGAGAAAACAGCAGCTAATATGTGGACGAGGCAAATGAAGAGCAAGACGGACCTTCAGTCACCGCCTTAGCAAAAACATTCTAAATGTTTCAGCATGTGTGATTTTCTTGTTAATGAAATTATAGTTCCTTTCGACCTTTTCTGTCCTCCATCATTACCTCCCATCCCAATTCACATTTTCTTTTTTGATAACTTGAAAAACACTTTCCTTATCTTCCTTATCTCTGTTTTTCTTTTATATGTTATTTGTTTTTTTTGGTTTTTTCTTTCATATATTTTGATTTTTAATTTTGTTCATCATACTACAAGAATCTTTCTATACTCTGTCTATATTTTTTTTTTTTAATAATTGATTATTATCCACTCTCCTTTCTTTATCATCTCTTTTTATCTCAATATTTTACTCCTTTTTTACATTCAATACTCCTTCTTTTTTCCACTTCTCTCTCTCTAATTTCCTCTTTCCATCTACATCCTCTTTCACTTACACCTTG
>JAMWET010003541.1:45000-76821 GCA_024036415.1 Prochilodus magdalenae | reverse complement strand
AGAACATTGTTCTGTATAGCAGCAAGCTTTAGAACATGGTTCTGTATAGCACCAAGCTTTAGAACATGGTTCTGTATCGCACCAAGCTTTAGGACATTGTTCTGTATAGCACCAAGCTTTAGAACATGGTTCTGTATCGCACCAAGCTTTAGAAAATGGTCCTGTATAGCACCAAGCTTTAGAACATGGTCCTGTATAGCACCAAGCTTTAGAACATGGTCCTGTATAGCACCAAGCTTTAGAAAATGGTTCTGTGTAGCAGCAAGCTTTAGAACATGGTTCTGTATAGCACCAACCTTTAGAATATGGTTCTGTGTAGCAGCAAGCTTTAGAACATTGTTCTGTATAGCACCAAGCTTTAGAACATGGTTCTGTATAGCACCAAGCTTTAGAAAATGGTCCTGTATAGCACCAAGCTTTAGAACATGGTTCTGTATAGCACCAAGCTTTAGAACATGGTTCTGTATAGCACCAAGCTCTAGAAAATGGTTCTGTGTAGCAGCAAGCTTTAGAACATGGTTCTGTATAGCACCAAGCTTTAGAATATGGTCCTGTGTAGCAGCAAGCTTTAGAACATGGTTCTGTATAGCACCAAGCTTTAGAATATGGTCCTGTGTAGCATATAAAAAATATTTTCCCATCATTAAGCTGTCATCCGCGGAGCCCCCGACACGCAGCCCGGCCTGTATGTGTGGGGCGGAGGAGCGAGGGGCCGGGGCTCCAGCCAGGACACTGTGTTTATTTGGAGTTTGTCCCGTGGTACTGTGTGCAGTGGGTGCGCAGGCTTGGCGGGACTGTGTGTTTGAACAGTGGTGCTCCTGACATGATTCAGGGAGATACGCCCAGCGAGAGTGTGCTGAGAGGTGTGTGTGTGTGTGTGTGTGTGTGTGTGTGTGTGTGTGTGTGTGTGTGTGTGTGTGGGAGGAGGTGCGAAGGACACGTTTGTTTACACTTGTCCATTTTTGAGACTCACACCATTCTGTGCATTACCTACACACACACACCCACCCACACACACACCCACACCCACACACAAGTTTTAGAGACGGCTCCTCATAGCAGGTTCTCCTCTGTGTGTCTTAAAGCTCTACAGTAGAATTAAAGTGAAGACACCAAACTATAAACTAGCACTCATGGAATTATCCAGTCCACCTTAAACCCTCTCACAGAATAACACAGTCCACCTTAAACCCCTCCAGAGTGGAATTATCCAGTCCACCTTAAACCTTCTCACAGAATAACACAGTCCACCTTAAGCCCCTCCAGAGTGGAATTATCCAGTCCACCTTAAACCTTCTCACAGAATAACACAGTCCACCTTAAGCCCCTCCAGAGTGGAATTATACAGTCCACCTTAAAACCCTCCAGAGTGGAGCTGTACAGGAGGATGGAGCAGCTTCCTTACCCTGCAGTGGAGCTGATAGAACAAGGTTTATTACTAAGCAGGTTTGGAGCGATTCTATTGGTCGGTCCCTCATGAATATTCACTAACCTGAAATTAAAGTTAAAGTCCCTTGTTGATCCCACAGGGGGGGTAAATTTAGTCTCCGCATTTAACCCATCCATGAAGTGAAACCATCCACAAACACACTCACTAGTGAACACACTAGGGGGCAGTGAGCACACTTACCCGGAGCAGTGGGCAGCCCTATCCACGGCGCCCAGGGAGCAGTTGGGGGTTAGGTGCCTTGCTCAAGGGCACCTCAGTCGTTACTGTCAGTTCATGGAATCGAACCGGCGACCCTCCGGTCACAAGGCTGGTTCCCTAACCTCCAGCCCACGACTGCCCCGAAAGGAGAACTAGATATATATATGTATACACCACATATAGATATTATATGTATAGTAACATAGTATTTCTATTTATAATAAAATATATATAAACACATAGGTATTTACTTGTGTTATATACACTATATTGCCAAAAGTATTGGATGAGCGAGTTTGGTGTGGAAGAACTGGACTGACCACAACCTGATACACCTTAACACCTTTGGAATGAATTAGTGAATTAATGTGCGGGTGTGCGTGTGTGATTGTGTGTGTTTGAGTGTGTGTGTGTGTGCACATGTGATTGTGTGTGGGTGTACGTGTGTTTGTGTGTGGTGTGTGAGTGCGTGTATTTGTGTGTGTGTGTGTGTGTGTATATATATGTGTGTGTGTGGGGGTGGTTGTGTGTGTGCGGGTGCGTGTGTGTGTGTGTGGTGTGCGGGTCTGCGCGTGTGAGTGCGTGTGAGTGCGTGTGCGGGTGTTTGCGGGTGTGTGTGAGTGCACATGTGATTGTGTGGGGTGTGCGTGAGAGTGCGTGTGTGTTTGTGTGTGTGAGTGAGTGTGAGTGCGTGTGTGCGGTGTGCATGTGCGGATGGGCGTTTGTGTGTGTGTGAGTGCGCGTGTGATTGTGTGTGTGTGTGCGCGTGTGATTGTGTGTGTGGTGTGCGGGTGTTTGTGCGTGCGTGTGGGTGTGTGTGTGAGTGCGTGTGTGTGTGGGTGTGTGTGAGTGCGTGTGCGGGTGTGTGCGGGTGTGCGTGTATATATATGTGTGTGTGTGTGCGGGTGTGTGTGTGTGTGTGTATATATATGTGTGTGTGTGGTGTGCGGGTGTGCGTGTGTGTGTATATAGTGCCACTCAGCAGCGTCTGGTCTGAAGTGGAGTCTGTGGGAAGGTCTGAAGGGTGTGTGTGTGAGTGCGTGTGCGGGTGTGTGTGAGTGTGAGTGCGTGTGCGGGTGTGTGTGTGGTGTGCGGGTGTGTGCGGGTGCGCGTGTGTGTGTGTATATACGTGCCACTCAGCAGCGTCTGGTCTGAAGTGGAGTCTGTGGGAGGGTCTGAAGGGTGTGTGTGTGGGGTGTGTGGGGTGTGCGTGTGTGTGTTTGTGCGTGTGTGTGTGAGTGCGCGTGTGATTGTGTGTGTGTGAGAGTCTGTGGGAGGGTCTGAAGGGTGTGTGTGTGCGTGTGTGTGTGTGTGTGTGAGTGTGAGTGTGAGTGCGTGTGTGGGGGTGTGTGTGGTGTGCGGGTGCGTGTGTGTGTGTGTGTATATACGTGCCACTCAGCAGCGTCTGGTCTGAAGTGGAGTCTGTGGGAGGGTCTGAAGGGTGTGTGTGTGGTGTGTGTGGGGTGTGCGTGTGTGTGTTTGTGCGTGTGTGTGAGTGCGCGTGTGATTGTGTGTGTGTGTGAGTCTGTGGGAGGGTCTGAAGGGTGTGTGTGTGAGTGCGTGTGCGGGTGTGTGTGAGTGTGAGTGCGTGTGTGTGTGAGTGCGCGTGCGCGTGTGATTGTGTGTGTGTGAGAGTCTGTGGGAGGGTCTGAAGGGTGTGTGTGTGGTGTGTGTGGGGTGTGCGTGTGTGTGTTTGTGCGTGTGTGTGAGTGCGCGTGTGATTGTGTGTGTGTGAGAGTCTGTGGGAGGGTCTGAAGGGTGTGTGTGTGAGTGCGTGTGCGGGTGTGTGTGAGTGTGAGTGCGCGTGCGGGTGTGTGTGTGGTGTGCGGGTGTGTGCGGGTGCGTGTGTGTGTGTATATAGTGCCACTCAGCAGCGTCTGGTCTGAAGTGGAGTCTGTGGGAGGGTCTGAAGGGTATGTGTGTGGTGTGTGTGGGGTGTGCGTGTGTGTGTTTGTGCGTGTGTGTGTGAGTGCGCGTGTGATTGTGTGTGTGTGAGAGTCTGTGGGAGGGTCTGAAGGGTGTGTGTGTGTGTGGTGTGTGTGGGGTGTGCGTGTGTGTGTGAGTGCGCGTGTGATTGTGTGTGTGTGAGAGTCTGTGGGAGGGTCTGAAGGGTGTGTGTGTGTGTGGTGTGTGTGGGGTGTGCGTGTGTGTGTGAGTGCGCGTGTGATTGTGTGTGTGTGAGAGTCTGTGGGAGGGTCTGAAGGGTGTGTGTGGGGTGTGCGTGTGTGTGTTTGTGCGTGTGTGTGTGAGTGCGCGTGTGATTGTGTGTGTGTGTGAGTCTGTGGGAGGGTCTGAAGGGTGTGTGTGTGGTGTGTGTGGGGTGTGCGTGTGTGTGTTTGTGCGTGTGTGTGTGAGTGCGCGTGTGATTGTGTGTGTGTGTGAGTCTGTGGGAGGGTCTGAAGGGTGTGTGTGTGCGTATGAGTGCTAATGAAAGTGGAGAGTGTTGGGAGCTGCTCAGTGTCGGGCAGGGGACACAGCTGGAGAGGACAGGGCTGGAACCAGTGAGACGGACCAGGTCACCTCTCTCACCCAACGATGGCTGTTTAACTGACCCTCAGGTCACGGCATGCAGCTCCAGGTCCTTCTCCAGGGCAAGGTCAGCGCCCTCTTTGTACTGGCGCTACCCCACTCCCCTCACAGCTCGGACTGGACCACGTTCCTTTATTACTGTGGAGTACAAGACTAGGGTGGAGAAATTCCGGAATCAGACCCTGCAGATGGTTGAGAGTAGCAAAAGTATCCGGACACATGACCGTCACACCCCTATGAGCTTGTTGGGCATCCCATTCCGTATCCGTAGGCATTAGTGTGGAGTTGCCCTTTCTTTGCAGCTATAAGAACCGGAACTCTTCTGAGGAGCTTTCCACAGGGATTCGGAGCGTGTCTGGGAATCTGTGCCCATTCAGTCAGAAGAGCATTAGACACTAACGTCTAGGCCTGGCTCGCATTCACAGTGTTCAGTGGGTTTGAGATCTGGGAGTTTCATATGGCACACTCATCCACACAGGTCCACTCCTGGGAGTGTCGGGTTCGTCAGGTGACTGACAGTGGGGTCATGTGGGGTCATCCCCCAGAACCCTTTCTGGTATCTCTGTATTAATGGGCATGTTATTCGGCCACGCCCACTTCTTTGATTGACGTCTTTGGTCTATTTAAACGTCATGTCCAGACTCCACAGATATTCCGTTCAGGTGTTCCCCTCTTCAGACACGGGGCGTTTGGGGTACAGTGGTTCTAGTCTGGTTCTAGCCCAGATGTTTGAGGTCTCGTCAGGACACAATGTTGAGGAGTTGAATTCTGAGCTGGTTGTTAAGATCCGAGGCATTTCCGATTTCGGTACCACATAAGTGAGCATTCCGGCAAGTCGGAACTGAAAATATCAGATGCAGTGTGTTTGGCTGTTCACACTGACACACAGATACACACCTGCACCACATCAGAATTGGTCAACTCTTACATCAAAGGATTGGTTAGCTGGTCCAGATTTGGTGGAGGCCTTCCCTGGCACAATTCCGAGGAGAATTCCCTGTAGACTGGGATTGTATCCACTGCTGGTAGACCCGTATGACCGTACGCTTCCACACACCTGGAGATTCAGCTACTTCCTTCACACTATGGTCTTTGGCCACGCCCACATGCAGTCCCTCCTTTTAGCCAATCATCTGCTCTGGAGCCATTTTCCACACATGGAGCGAGACATTCCCTGCACTGTAGCACCTCTTCCCCATCTATGGATCCCACCACTCACACCCCACAGGGATTTATAGCCCCATCATCCTCGTACAGCAGCGCCATCTGCAGGAGGCTGATGGTACTACCATATGAAGCGCATGCAGTGGCTCCTGATCTCCTGTCAGCCTGTTTCAGCTTTGGGCTTTCCTGTTCAGTCGTACGTGCCAGCCCTGGCCATTTCCCCCAGTTCACATAAAGGGCGCAACATGGCAACAGTGTTTGTCCCGTTTTGTGTCGGGTTGAAGCCGGGCTGAGCGCGCTCACGGGCAAGTGAGCACATGCGTCTGTCTTTGTGCAGAAGTGTATCCTTGTTGTTTCTCACTGTGTGCTCTTGGGTTGCGCCAAAAGTCCTTCACCTTTATGTCAGGAGGGATAGGCCGGCTATTGTTCGGGCGGCGCAGGGGAGGCGAACTCGGAGTGGCACGGTAAATGTTTAGACAGGTTGCTATTCTACGGCCTGATCTCAGCGTATTGTAGCTGCGCTGAGTGACATACGGCTTTGGGAATGTGCTGTGTAGTCATTAAGGGTGTAGAATCCACCGCATTGTCCGAGGTTTGTGTTTGTGTCTTTAGCCCGACCTGATTTGTGATTAATGGCAGGTGAGGTAGGAGCGGATTCCTCCCGTCATTAACACACCTGGGTTTGTTTACCTCCATCCATATCCAGTGGTGGACAGTAACTTAGTAAACATAATTAAACTGTAACCAAGTTCCAAATAAATCTTAAACTGACGCTTTGCTTGTTTGCAAAAAGTTATTTTATGGTTCTAGCTAACGGAACCAGTTCTCCTTCAGTGTTCTGTGCTGATGATGATGTGAATAGACGTCAGTATCAGACTAATGAATGAGCTTCTATTAAAGACTGGTGGACTGAGAGACACTAGAGTCTCTTCACCTACACTGAGCTGATGAAGAGTCCTGTTCCAGAAATGATAATAGAACATTAGAGCCGTAATAAACCATGCTCCTGTTACTCTCCATACTTAAGTACATCTGAAGGTACATACTTTAGTACTGGTACTCTCCATACTTAAGTACATCTGAAGGTACATACTTTAGTACTGGTACTCTCCATACTTAAGTACGTCTGAAGGTACATACTTTAGTACTGTTACTCTCCATACTTAAGTACATCTGAAGGTACATACTTTAGTACTGGTACTCTCCATACTTAAGTACATCTGAAGGTACATACTTTAGTACTGGTACTCTTCATACTTAAGTACATCTGAAGGGACATACTTTAGTACTGGTACTCTCCATACTTAAGTACATCTGAAGGTACATACTTTAGTACCGGTACTCTCCATACTTAAGTACATCTGAAGGTACATACTTTAGTACTGTTACTCTCCATACTTCAGTACATCTGAAGGTACATACTTTAGTACTGTTACTCTCCATACTTCAGTACATCTGAAGGTACATACTTTAGTACTGGTACTCTCCATACTTAAGTACATCTCAAGGTACATACTTTAGTACTGTTACTCTCCATACTTAAGTACGTCTGAAGGTACATACTTTAGTACTGTTACTCTCCATACTTAAGTACATCTGAAGGTACATACTTTAGTACTGGTACTCTCCATACTTAAGTACATCTGAAGGTACATACTTTAGTACTGGTACTCTTCATACTTAAGTACATCTGAAGGGACATACTTTAGTACTGGTACTCTCCATACTTAAGTACATCTGAAGGTACATACTTTAGTACCGGTACTCTCCATACTTAAGTACATCTGAAGGGACATACTTTAGTACTGTTACTCTCCATACTTAAGTACATCTGAAGGTACATACTTTAGTACTGGTACTCTCCATACTTAAGTACATCTGAAGGTACATACTTTAGTACTGGTACTCTCCATCCTTAAGTACATCTGAAGGTACATACTTTAGTACTGGTACTCTCCATACTTAAGTACATCTGAAGGGACATACTTTAGTACCGGTACTCTCCATACTTAAGTACATCTGAAGGGACATACTTTAGTACTGTTACTCTCCATACTTAAGTACATCTGAAGGTACATACTTTAGTACTGTTACTCTCCATACTTCAGTACATCTGAAGGTACATACTTTAGTACTGGTACTCTCCATACTTAAGTACATCTGAAGGTACATACTTTAGTACTGGTACTCTCCATACTTAAGTACATCTGAAGGTACATACTTTAGTACTGGTACTCTCCATACTTAAGTACATCTGAAGGGACATACTTTAGTACCGGTACTCTCCATACTTAAGTACATCTGAAGGGACATACTTTAGTACTGTTACTCTCCATACTTAAGTACATCTGAAGGTACATACTTTAGTACTGGTAATCTCCATACTTCAGTACATCTGAAGGTACATACTTTAGTACTGGTACTCTCCATACTTAAGTACTTCTGAAGGTACATACTTTAGTACTGGTACTCCAGTGGAGGTCTAAAGGGAGGAACTGGCCCTGGAGGAGGAGTCTATATTATCTCAGGTACTCGGTGTACTTTGTCCACCCCTGTCTATAACTGATTTAGGGCCTCCGTAGGCTCCACAGCGAGCCCTCGTGGTGCCCCGCTGCTGTCCCGCTGTTGTGGGCGTGAAGCGGTGAAACGTGAAAGGGAGATGTGTGGAGGAAATCGGCCCCAGATGTGCATGAAACTGTGGAGCGCTGGGCAGGGCAGGGAGGTGTTGGGTTTGGGCTCCCTCTGTGTTCACCCCCACCCCCTCCGTAAAGGGCCCGTTTTGGAAACCTGAGCGTTCCTCTTTTTGGAGTTTGAAGTGGGGGGTAAAGTTTCAGATTGTCCCGTGCAGCCAGTTAACAGAGACGAACCTGTGAAAATGGCCCTTTTGAATTCCCTCTTTTTGTGATGTCACAAAAACTAACACGTTTGCATACAGCCATCTAGCCAGCCGATGTAGGCTTAGCTCCTCCCATTAGCACTGGGGTTATAAAGAGAGTCTCAGCCGTGTTGTTTTAAATAAATCTCAGCACAGTGCAGGACAGCCAATCACAACAGAGCTCATTTACATATATCAGCCTTAAAGGCACAGTTACCAATAGTCTGTTATTCTCTATAGGGGCAATAAACGTGTGTAGATCATGTAGGTGTGGGTGAGGGTCTTGCTGTGTAAACATGGTAAGTGTAGTCATTAATGCTGTCCTCCACGGTATGTGTGTCGTGTGAACCAGAAGAGCTGCCCCTGCATGTGTGCTCTTCGGTGGATTCCCCTTACAGGCAGTGGACGATGCTTATTGGTGATTGGTCCTGCAGCCTGTCCGACCAGGCCAGGTTTTCCGCTGGGCTGTCTGATCTCAGATCAGCTCTCAGGAGCTCCGTCGAGGTCCTGAGTGCACACAGGCCTGAGGCTTCACGTGGGGCAGCTCTGGGAGGTTTTCTCTTTCACAGGGATCCCAGGCCAGCCGTGAGGTGGAGGATTTATGTTCCTGATTAATTGCTTTTCAAATAAATCCCAGGTATGGGCCTGGGGCCGGCCCCGTCAGGGAAAGAGATGAGGTGACGCTTACGAACCTGAGTGTGTTTGTAGTAGCTGGTTGGCTTTAACTCTCTCCTGAGGTCTGAGAGACAACATCAGCACTTTGTTGGCAGTACAAGTCAGAGAAATGAGGTGCTGGTTTCGAGTTTGAGTTCATTTTAGCTGCTGATGGATTTAAATTTTTGGAAGTCTTTTCCAGAGGTGGACGAAGTACACAAACCATGTAGAGATCCCCAAGGTTAAATCCTCCTCCAGTGTGGGAAGTTCCTCCCTTTAGTCCTCCACTGGAGTACCAGTACTAAACTATTAGCCTTAGTAATCTCTGACTGCCGCAGACGAACGTCATTAGTCCCAACGTGAATGACTATCCTCGAATATCTATGACTAGCTAGCATTCTAAGATTACCTCTAATGTCCGGCGCCCTGGCTCCCGGTATACACTGCTACTGGCGGCCCTAAAGGAGAAGCTATCTTCAGTGTCGTAGAATAGAATCTCCTATAACCAGAGCTCTTTCAACAGGCTTCTCGGCGGGTGTTTCACCGAGGAGGGAAAACCTGTTTGACACGTGAACCGGGGAGGAGCGGTGCTCAAGTGGGCCAGCTTTAGCGTTCGCTTTAGCCTTAGCTTCGGCGTTAGCTTTAGCCTTAGCTTCGGTGTTAGCTTTAGCCTTAGCTTCGGTGTTAGCTTTAGCCTTAGCTTCAGCGTTCGCTTTAGCCTTAGCTTTAGTGTTCGCTTTAGCCTTAGCTTCAGCGTTAGCTTTAGCCTTAGCTTCAGCGTTCGCTTTAGCCTTAGCTTCGGCGTTAGCTTTATCCTTAGCTTCAGCGTTCGCTTTAGCCTTAGCTTCGGCGTTAGCTTTAGCCTTAGCTTCAGCGTTTGCTTTAGCTTTGCCTCTATGCCGCCGAGACGCCACTGATTCGCCCCGCTTTGAGGCCTCTGCTGCCGGAATCGAGGACGCGCTAACTCTCATTGAGGCATCCGGAGCCTCTAGTTCCTGTTCTTTTCTAGGTTCCAGGAGCACACCTCTAACTCCATAATCCTCTCCGTCAGACAAGAGACTAATTTACACTTTTCATTTTTCAGATAAAGCTAGACCAGCTGCTGTCACTAGAGACGGAGAGAGAAACATAGCTAAGCATGTTGCACTCAGAGCAAAACAACAGGTCACGGTTCGTCATACTGATACTTATAGTTTGTCTAGAAATGTGAGAAGGTAACCTCCGAAAGCCTGTAGTATTCGTTTATCACGCAGGTATTCCTCTCGTCGGCACGTTACTGCACGGACCTGTAGCAAACAAACCCGTGAGAATAGTCGACTATAGCAAACTAGAAGGGACCAGTACTAAAGTATGTACTTTTATATGTACTTAAGTATGGAAAGTAACAGGACCATGATTTATTACGGTTTGGAGGTGGAGGGACACCAGGCCTTCTGGACGTGTGACAACACACCGTTCATCTCGGTGCTGACCACGGTGCCTCCACACACGGATTCGTTGGGCGTCTCCACCAAGACTAAAGCGGGACTCGTCACTGAAGATGACCCGCTGCCATTCTGAGTCACTCCATGACAGTCTGGTACGACACCACTGCAGTCTTTGGTGACGGTGACGTGGTGTTAAGGACAGTCGGGGTAACGGTCTGTGTGCATGTAGTCCTGCGTGGTGCAGCCGTCTGCCGATGGTGCTGCACTAACAGGATGACTCATGGAGGACACCACTGCTCACTGGACGTCTGTACTGGTGGCTGTTGGGTCAGTCAGGTACAGAGATGAGGCCACATGCATGGCCGAGCCCACCGAGGTTCATTCCTGGCGGGTGTCTCGGACCCAGTGTTTGTGTGCTCTGGATTTGTACAGTTACAGGCTGCAGGTGATTAAGCGTGTTTATATCTCGGTGTGATGATGCGTACAGCATACCTTTACGACAAATTGAGCGCATGTTCTCATGGACCATGACCTCTGACCTGTGATTTGTAAACGCCCACTAAAACATGGTGGTAGCGTCGCTGATGCCCAGCTGATAAGAGCCGACTTTCCTTCCTTCCCGAGCCGTGAAATTCCACCATCGCATTCATCTGAATCAGCCCCCCACCCTCCTCCAGGTCCCATTCCCACACCCCTGGGGCTACCACCAGCCTTATCCTTGTGTTATCAGGGCCGGATTGTTATCTGCCTGTGCTCTGGAGTGGTTCTGTCCTGGTCCGAATGGTCGCACTGTGTGTGCGATGTGCTACACAGACGGAATGCGTTCTTGCTTTTCTTTGTCCGTCTTTTGCTTTGCTACAGGGACGTTAATGAGCCTTGAAGGGGCGGTCTGTCTGTCGTCGTTGCCGTCATTGCTGTGCAAGTGAAGGATGGAAAGCGGTTTCGGAGATGGATAAGCTTCGAGGGTCGCGCTGTTCTATTTAATCAGCTTTGGAAAAACAGGACCGGACCCAAAAACGAACGCTGAGATTATTCCTGGTTTGCATGTTCGCTCGAAGCGTTCGGCTGATCCCCGTATTCCGCTCCTATCCTTACGTTAGCTCCTGATGGATGAGCTCTGCCTCTTCGGCTCCTAAGCACCAGACGAAACTGGCTGTGGATTTGATGGGGAGATTAGCGTGTGACCAAGCGGTTCTGCCTTTAGAAGATCTCCTGGCCTCCTGCCTTTATTATCACGTCCTCCCTTCTCTGACGGAGCTTTAGCTGAGCTAGTGGAACCCCTTGATTTATGTTCTCCCTACGTCCAAGCTCCTTTGCTCCTTTCCAACGCCCCCCCATGCCTCCTGCTATCAGCCGAGATACGGCTATCAGCTCCAGAAATGGACCAGAGGATAATTAGGGCCGATGCAGGGTGCCAGAAAGGTTCTGGCCTGGCCGGTGAAACCCCAGACATTGCTCTCAAGGAGTGAACTTTGGCACGAGGCCTTGCTGGGAAGGCCAGCGTCTATGAGAATCAGCAGAAGGCAGCAATATGAGCAGGAGAGCGCCTGTGGTGGCGCTGGCAGCGCTGAGCTCAGCCTCTGGACGCGTGGCCAACTGAGCTGTGAAGGAAGTGGAACAGACGTGTCCAGATAATGAGCTGCCAGACTCCGTCTTTCTGTCTTCATGCTGCTTTTTATTCGGCTCTGTCTTCTTCATGGAAGCTCAGTGACTCCTTCAGGCAACCTCTTATGACTAGCCATTTGGTGTCCAGTCAGAACTGACCCCTGCAGTGAGTCCTATCTCAGCAAACACAGTGCAGTGCTGCCTGAGAGGTGGTGAACCTCTTTATCATTTTGGTGGATTTCTACATAAATATGACCTGGTATATGATGTGATCTTCATTTAGGTCCTAATGATAGATAAAGAGAGAACCCAGACAGTTCTACGGTTCTTCATCCATATATTGAACTGAATGGTCACACTTTGAAACATGGTGGTGGTAGTATTGCTGTTATTGGACCAGGTATCTACACTCACTGTCCACTCTATCAGCTCCACTGACCATACAGGACACTCTGTAGGTGTACAGGTCCAGACTGTAGTCCATCTGTTTCTCTGTATACTGTATTACCCTGTTCTTCAATGGACCGGACCCCACAGGACCACCACAGAGCAGGTATGATGTGGGTGGTGGATCATTCTCAGCACTGCAGTGACACTGACATGGTGGTGGTGTGTTAGTGGATGCTGCCTCTGTTATGGAAGGATGTTGACTTCACTGACTTCCGAAATGAAACGTTCCTGTTCCTGTAGTGTCTAGAACCAAGACTAGTGGTCCCCTCGTGAGCGGTGTTGTGTTTGGGAGACCGTGTCTGACATTTAATTCTTCATTTATGGAAAGTATATTTTTAATAACAGTGTCTTTTTCCCAGCTGTGTGAGGGGGGTAGGTTTGTTCCCCACGCTTTCGACTCCTGGGCCTGTTGGAACAGGCCGGCTTTCCCTCATGTCACGGTTCTGAGCACAGGAAGCATGTCCACAGGCTAGTTACTGGCATCAGCCCTCCCTCACAAGCCTTCTGTCCTCTTACTCATCCGTGCTCCAGGTAGTTGTCTGTAGACAGGATTGCAGGGGAGCGGAACGTGGGAGAGGTGTTCGGTTTGCTTAGCGTTCCCAAAGAGGGTCTCGGCCTGCTGGAGATCTGTCTGCTCTTTCACCACCTGTGGAGCTTTAGCGGTTGCTGTGCGGATGTTACCGCTTGGGTATTTGGTTCTATCGGTTTGTGGTTAAGGATAATTCAGTGATGCCTGGTGTTATAGATTGTGCTCTAGGGGAAAAGAAGGAGGTGGCATGCAGGGGGCGGCTTGGGAATGCCCACACCTGTGTACGCTGTGAGGTGTTCTGGATTATCACTGTGGGGGGACATGAAGTCCATGGAGGGCTGCAAATGGTCACTAAGCATTGAAACATAATGGGCACCGGTCAATACCGTGTTTAGGTGGACCAGTGGACCCAACCCATGCCATGAAAACACACCCCATACCAGAACAGAACCACCACCAGCCTGCACAATGCCTTGTTGACAAACGGGGTCCATGGGTTTATGTCTCCACCCACGAACCCTACTGATGCAGCTGGTCAAGATTATCCCACGAGTGTCCACGACACTGTCCACTGTGGGTAGTCATGCTTTCTATTGGGTATTCCCGGTGCACACATGACGTTGGCGTGGGCGTTCCCCAGCCGTCCCTTAGGTAACACCACTTCGTAACCGTTCACCAGCTATTATTGATCACTGCCTTAAAAGAGCACGGCCTAGAGGACGTCTGGGACAGGAATTAGAGGGGACAGTCCAGCACCAAACGTGTAACATCCTCGGTGTCTATTTTCATTCTGAGATCAGGAATGTGCAGGAAACGGTGTTGTCAGTGTTTGCTCATGTTCATGCTCACGTGGTTCATTCATGAGGTGGAATCCCAGATCCATTGACCCTCAGTTGTTGTCATAACGCTGTGCTGAATACGTCGGTCCAGCCCGCAGGCCCGGTCCTGTCCTGTTCCCAGCCGCTGACAGAGTGGCATTGACAGAGACGAGGTGTGAAACCTCACCGCTCAGAGTGCAGTAGGACTGTTTAGAAACAGGGACACAGGCACCCCTATTCTCACGGCCTCCTGCCCGTGAAAGCACGGCACATAGTTTCCAGCCTGGGATAACGACAGACAAATCCTGTTTGGAATGGTGGAGCTTTCTGGAGAGCTTCTCGTTTGACCAGGCGCTCGGCTAAGTCCGCTGTATCCTGCCGCGGGTGCGTGTCCATGCGTGTAGGGTGCTGATGCGTGTGTGTTTTGAAGAAAGGCAGAGGGCCGGAGGCGTCCTCATGTTTACAGAGTGGGCCCTCGGGCTCTTGTGTGATTGCCTCCAGGCCTCTGATAGCGAGACCTCTTAAGGCCATGCGGACATCTCCACCCTATAGGGGGCGCTAGAACATCCCTTCTGGTGCTGTCCCCCAGTGTTTTCCACTGCAGACATAGAGTTCAGAGCACGAGATGGTTCTGGCTGGTCAAAAAAGCTACACTAACCTGGTAGCTAACATTAGCATACGTGTTGGACGACTCCCTCCAGCCAATCAGCAGTCTTCAGTGTTTTTGCATCTCTCTTTGGTATGCGCTTAGCTCGCGTCCAGCTGTGACGGAGGCGATACCAACAGGTACACATGGTTTCGCCCACCACAGAAAGAAGTTTGTGTGCTCTGGCCTACAGCTTGCTATTAGTATAGTTCAGCAGGACATCGTTTCGGGGGGCGAGGGGTCGGCACGATCCTAGAACAGGGTTTAAACCTAACCTACATAACACACACATCACTAATTAGCTGGGTGGGATGGATGACCGTCGTGAGTCAGACGGGAGCTTACTAACTGACTAGCATTTAGAGGGCTGACCTGCGGTTAGCCTGTAGCGGAGTCTCGACGTCACATGACCTTGGTAAACCAATTAAATGCAATGCATGCCCCCTGACACGGACGTGAGCCAGCGGCACACATCATATCATGGCGAGTAAACATTTTGAATTGTTCACCCCAATAAAGGACTCATAGGCACCCGCCTAGATACCGGGAGGGCTAGGAGTTGAAAAGCCGGACTGTCCAGCCTACAACCAGACGCGTGACCACCCTAGGCGTCCAGCACAGTGGGGTGGGGGTCTCACCTAATGACACTGACTACACACGGCAATTAACAGATGAGTGTAATCAGGTGGGCTTGGGCAGATGACACGCCCAAATGTGCTGGACGCCGGCCCTCCAGGTCTGGAGCTCTGCATGCTGGTGGACTTAGTACCAACCCCATACCGTTACCACCCATCTCACCCGTAGCTGAGAAACAGGGGGAGCTGCTGAACCTGAGACCAGGTCTGTGTTTGCAGGTAGATTGTAGATACAGGTGATTTAACCTCATGCAGACGGAGGAAAACCCCTCCTCTGTTTCGCCCTGTGTTTCCCGGGCCATGGAAGCTAAACCTGTGATCATCCAGAGCACGGAAGGTTAACGAGGTCTTTAGTAAGTGAATATGTAATTATGTAATTACATTGAGATGCCATAACTCCAGTAATAACCCTGGACTTAAGGGTCAGTAAAGCGCTCTGGGAAGATACAAACCAAGCTCTAATTAATGGGAGTGGTGAGACGACCTGTTCTGTGAGATTTAGAACCTCTCTTGGCAGGATTCACGGGCCGGCCTGCAGTCGGATCGGCAGCTGGGAGCAGACGTCTTTGTCAAAATGGAAAACACATTGTGAAGTGAAACTCTATTACGTGTGTGATTCTTGGATTGGTTGATGTTTTATTCTGTGGTGATTGATGGTGATAAGTCGGCGCTTTGGATGGATATTAAAGTTTAATTCACTCGGAGTCAAAAGAATAGCTGCACAAATCGCTGCACCCAGAAGGAATCAGCCGACAGGTGTGAACCGTGGTGGGTAGGTTTGAGTTACATCATCAGTGAGGTAAGCAAGGACGGGATCTCCGTACCTGACTGACCCAACAGCCACCAGTACAGACATCCAGCAAGCAGTGGTGTCCTCCATGAGTCATCCTGGAGACGGCTGCACCATGCAAGACTACATGCACACAGACCGCCAAAAAAGACCACCAAAGACTGCAGTGGTGTCGTGACAGACTGTCATGGAGGGATTTAGAATGGCAGCAGGTCAGAATGGGGGGACGGCCGACGAATCTGTCCCCCTCTAAAAGCTCCCTCACAGGAAGTTCCTACATGAGGTGGTTCTGAATACGCTGCCTGATGTCTGAGACGCTGTTGATGATAGTGTGGGGAAGTGTTTGGAATGTTTTTGGGTTGTACTGGAATGGGTTTTGGTTACATGGGGGCAGTTTGGGTGGTGCTGGGAGCAGTTTGGGTTGTACTGGAATGGGTTTTGGTTACATGGGGCAGTTTGGGTGGTGCTGGGAGCAGTTTGGGTTGTACTGGAATGGGTTTTGGTTACATGGGGCAGTTTGGGTTGCAATGGGAGAAGTTTTGATTGTTCTGGCACTGGTTTGGTTTGTACACTAGGGCTTTCGGTTGTACTGGAGCAGTTTGGGTTGTACTGGGAGGACTTTCCAGTTGTACTGGAAGGGGGTTCTGGTTGTACTGGCAGTTGTGCTTGTACAGGACAGGTTTCAATTGTTCTGGAAAGGGGTTTGGGTTGTACAGGGCGTTTCAGTTGTACTGGGTGGGGTTTGGGTTGTACTAGAAGGGGTTTTGGTTATACCAGAACCAGTTTGAGTTGTACTTGGAGGGGTTTCAGTTGTACTGGGAGGGTCTTTTCTGTTGTACTGGGTGGGGTTTGGGTTGTGCAGGAGGTTTGAGTTGTACTGTGTTGGGGTTTGAGTTGTGCAGGGGGTTTGAGTTGTACTGGGTGGGGTTTGGGTTGTACAGGGGGTTTGAGTTGTACTGGGTGGGGTTTGAGTTGTACTGTGTTGGGGTTTGAGTTGTGCAGGGGGTTTGAGTTGTACTGGGTGGGGTTTGGGTTGTACAGGGGGTTTGAGTTGTACTGGGTGGGGTTTGGGTTGTACAGGGCATTTCAGTTGTACTGGGTGGGGTTTGGGTTGTACAGTGGGGTTGAGTTGTACTGGGTGGGGTTTGAGTTGTGTAGGGGTTTTGAGTTGTACTGGGTGGGGTTTGAGTTGTGTAGGGGTTTTGAGTTGTACTGGGTGGGGTTTGAGTTATGTAGGGGGTTTGAGTTGTACTGGGTGGGGTTTGAGTTGTACTGGGTGGGCTTTGGGTTGTGCAGGGGGTTTGAGTTGTACTGGGTGGGGTTTGAGTTATGTAGGGGGTTTGAGTTGTACTGGGTGGGGTTTGAGTTGTACCAGGAGGGGTTTAGCTTGTACCGGGAGACGTTGTGATGATCCTGGGAGGAGTTTGGATTGAGGAATCTGTCCTGCAGAGCTGGATGTGTTTACACTGCTCCACCATGTGGCTTCCAGCTCTTTTCAGATCACCTCCTGAAGTGGTTGGAGCTCTCAGATGGGGATCCTGGTTTAGCTTATGCATTTTAGTGTGGCTTAGCTTTCAGATGATAAACCGTTTTACACCAAACCTCTCGGAATGGCGCTGGACGGAGGAATTACCTGCCTAAGACTGATTTATGTAGATTTCTTTTTTTTTTTTGGTAAAACAGTGGAATTCCCCATTAACCCTAAATTGACTGGAGCGAGTTATTTAAATATTTCTCAAATAACAAATTTGAAATGCCCATTCCTGGTAATTAATGAATAAAAATAATTTTAGTAAGATTGATGGCTCTAATTGGTGGAATCTGATTGGTGGAGTAGTCCGTTGACATTCAGTCTTGTTAATGGACTTAATTGACACACTGTTGCTAATACCGTGTAAACGACCTGGCATTGTTATGATATTGTTCATTTTCAGGTCCTATTAAAAACCTCTGTTCTTGTTCAGTACGGGTGACCTTGTCCGTCTTGTCTTCCTCCAGGGTCAGTACAAGCCTTCAGACCTTCTGTGCCCAGAGACCTACATGTGGATCCCCATTGAGAGATGCGTCCCTCGCCTTGAGACCTCCGCTTACGCCCGCCTCAATGAAGACACCCAAGCAGGTGAAACAGGCAGCACTACTGACCTCCATTCCAGGCCGTTATTCCCAGGTCATTTACGACTACCTGACCGAAAAGGCTCCTATGGCATGTTCACGGCTGCAGTCTATGAATCACGATGTGGCTCTGCAGCTTCAGTAGTCCCACCCCATGACCTCACGCTGGAAGAGCTCACTGCACTGTTTATATTGGCTGCGTTCATCCTCGTATTAGTCCAAACACCTTGAAATAGAACTCGGAATTGTATGTATCCGTGCACAGGGAGCGCGGTGCGCCGTTTCCCATGACAGGAATACATTACACACGTAAACCGAGTCAGCTGTGTAACAGTAGCTGGTCTGAAAACACGCTTCCTGCGTGTCAGTCCTGATTCGCGAGCCTGTATTCACAGATTTCTCCTCTGTTAACCACGCGAGATGTCGATAGGGCCTGTTTGTGTTGTAATGACCCAGTGCTGGCGGTTCAGTGAGGTCAGTGCTGTGGTCATTCCCGGACACCGAGGGGATAATGGCCGTAGCGATAATAATAATAGAAATAATATCATTGCCGACTTGGAGACGCCGGGGAGAGATGGAGAGTCTGACAACTTGAACATTCACTCCTTTTTTTTTCCGCCCGTTTCACTGTTTTTCTGTGCCTCTGCTTCTAATTCTCTCCCTCCGTCTTTCTCTCTGGATGCCTCGTCTTGCTCTCGTTCTCACATTTCTAATCATTTTTGTTCACTCCTTGGAAAAACACATTAACCACGTGCACACGTCTGCTGAGAAAAGGGCCTTTGTGCACTCAGAGACGTCTGTACGGAAACTTCTCCGGCTTGGCAGATGGAGGCGTGTATATATATGTGACCTACAGAAGTATAACACATACTGTTCTATAGAATAACAGCTGGGACTGGATCAGGCATGTACTGGACATCAATCTTACATCAAAGACTTGGTCAGGTGGGCCAGATTTGGTGGCTGCCTTCCCTGGCACAGTTCCGAGGAGAATTCCCTGTAGACTGGGATTGTATCCACTGCTGGTAGACCCGTATGACCGTACGCTTCCATACACCTGCAGATTCAGCTACTTCCTTCACACTATGGTCTTTGGCCACGCCCACATGCAGTCCCTCCTTTTAGCCAATCATTAACATCTGCTCTGGAGCCATTTTCCACACATGGAACGAGACACTCCCTGCACTGTAGCACCTCTTCCCAATCTATGGATCCCGTCACTCACACCCCACAGGGAGCTATAGCCCCATCATCCCCGTGCAGCAGCGCCATCTGCAGGAGCCTGAGGGTACCACCACCTTAACACAAGGGGTGTTCAAACCAAAATTGAGGAAATAAATGGCTCTGCTATCATGCTAATTTTAGCTATTAGCTAAGTGCTAACTCTTGTGGTGAGTTAGCACTTAGCTAATAGCAGCTTACGTCTTTGTGTAAGATTAAACACAAACATTTACGGGGTTGTAACAAACCTTAGCACTTAGCATCACAGTATATGTCAGTCTTTCAGGAACGAATCCTCGCATGGAGCTGCAGCTGCTCTTTAACATTCCCAACGGAAACGGGCTACTGCTAGAATTCCTACTGTCTAGAACCTCCAGATGGACTAGAGTGATGATTGCTAATAGGAATGTGATGCTGTATCGATTCTCAGAAACACAGTATTGATTATGAATTACATCACAGCATATTCACACTTAATCCCTCTATCATCATGCATTTTGTATCTCTAGGTTCTTAGCGATACACAGATCAAATCGGTGAGGTACTGTTGGTCACGGTTGCTAAGGTGTGTCTGTTTCTGTGTTGTCCCATGTGACTGCTAAGGTTTTGCTAGACCATTCCCATGGTATCCCAGGTGGTTGCTAAAATGTTGTTAGGCCATTATTATAGTATTTCATGTGGCAGCTACAGTGTGGCTAGGTCATTCCCATGGTATCCCAGGTGGGTGCTAAGGTGTTGCTAGGCCGTTTACATGGTATTCTAGGTGGCATCTACCGTGTGGCTAGGCCGCTCTATGGTATCCCAGGTGGTTGCTAAGGTGTTGCTAGGCCATTATTATAGTATTTCATGTGGCAGCTACAGTGTGGCTAGGTCATTCCCATGGTATCCCAGGTGGGTGCTAAGGTGTTGCTAGGCCGTTTACATGGTATTCTAGGTGGCATCTACCGTGTGGCTAGTCCGCTCTATGGTATCCCAGGTGGTTGCTAAGGTGTTGCTAGGCCATTATTATAGTATTTCATGTGGCAGCTACAGTGTGACTAGGTCATTCCCATGGTATCCCAGGTGGGTGCTAAGGTGTTGCTAGGCCGTTCACATAGTATTCTAGGTGGCATCTACCGTGTGGCTAGTCCGCTCTGTGGTATCCCAGGTGGTTGCTAAGGTGTTGCTAGGCCATTATTATGGTATTTCATGTGGCAGCTACAGTGTGGCTAGGTCATTCCCATGGTATCCCAGGTGGGTGCTAAGGTGTTGCTAGGCCGTTCACATGGTATTCTAGATGGCATCTACCGTGTGGCTAGGCCGCTCTATGGTATCCCAGGTGGTTAATAAGGTGTTGCTAGACCATTTTCATGGTATCCCAGGTGGCTGCTAAGGAGTCTCTAGACCATTCCTATGGTATCCCAGGTGGTTTCTAAGGTCTTGCTAGGCCATCATTATGGTATTTCATGTGGCAGCTACCGTGTGGCTAAGTCATTCCTATGGTGGCTGCTAAGGTGTCGCTAGACCATCCTAAAGTGTGGCTTATCCATTGCTGCATCACAGCAGGTGGTTGCTACGGTGTTGATAGGCCATTTTCATAGTATCCTGTGGCCATAGAGTGTCTTGGCCATTCCCATGATATCCTGTGTGATATCCTTAATTGTGGCCAGGTCATTCTAATGGTGTCCCATGTGGCTGAGTGGCTGCTATGGTGTGGTTAGGCCATGCATACGGTATCCCAGGTGGTTGCTAAGTAGTGACTAGTTTCCATGATGATCCTTTCTGTGGGCATATGTGTATATATATGCATGTGCATGTGAGAGATGAGTTTGGAGAGACGTCCTTTGCAGTACCTTTTGTGGCAGCTAGGCTAGCTAGAATTTTCTCAGTATTGCACCTTTTCCATTCCCTTTGTTGGAAATATAGACCAATACAACAATATTATAATAGCTAATACTAATAATTATTAATTTGTCAGTGCAGCTCAGAGTTCCTGCAGAGTTCCCCACTGATGGCCTATAAAGTCTGAGCTGTAATCAGTATCGGTTTGCCCTCGTCTGGATCTGTCTGGGAGCCCTTAGCGGTGCTGCGCGCTGCGACAAGTGAAGATATTCCGAAAGCGGCGATCTGCTCGGTGAGACAGCTACGTAACCGGAGAGGGAGACAGGTTCTGTTTATGTTTCCATATAAACTTGGAGCAGCGGCTCCAGCCGACGTTAGAGGGGCGTGTAGGAGTTTCAGTAGATGTCCCAGCACAAAGCCCTTTGTTTTCCACTCTGAAGAGCAGTTAAGAGCCGGTGAGAGCACTTAACTAGTATTCTGTCAACACGGTGAGGTCATACTTGGAGCCGGTGCCATGCTGGGAGGTAAAGTCAAGACTGGAGGAGCTCCACCGCCGAGAATTCTGGGACGCCAGCAGGAATGGAAAAACTGAGCCTGCCGAGTCATCCCTGGACTGGTTGTGGTGCTTTCACCTATTTTTTTTTTCTCTTCTCGTCCTGCATCTTGCTGCTCATCCATCATGTCCTGCCTGTGTAGTTTCCCTTGGTTGAGTCCCTAGCTGTTTTTGGAAGGCTCCCAGAAACTGGTAGAACCTATTTCTATTTTTCTTAGCAAGCTTTCTTTATTGGTTTAAGAATAGACGCCATTAAAACATCGCACGCAGCTGAACAGAAGAATAACCAACACAGAGAGAGAGGGAGAGAGAGAAAAAAAAAAAAATATATATATACTCATCATCAAAAGAATAGCTGCACAAATACAAGGAATCAACCGATAGGAATGAAACTTGGTGTGTAGGTTTGGCATGGTGAGACATGCTAATGGTTCAACATAAACAAGGACGGGTCTTATCTCTGTACCTGACTGACCCAACACCAGCGTTACAGACCTCCAGCGAGCAGTGGTGTCCTCCATGGGTCATCCTGTTACTGCAGCACCATCGGCAGACGGCTGCACCACGCAGGACTACATGCACACAGACCGTTACCACGACTGTCCTTAACACCACGTCACCGTCACCAAAGACTGCAGTGGTGTTGTACCAGACTGTCATGGAGTGACTCAGAATGGCAGCGGGTCATCTTCAGTGACGAGTCCCGCTTTAGTCTTGGTGGAGATGCCCAACGAACCCGTGTGTGGAGGCACCGTGGTCAGCACCAAGATGAACGGTCTGTAGTCACACGTCCAGAAGACCTGGTGTCCCTCCACCTCCACCCCTACCGCACCATCTGCAGGAACTGTGTGAGGATGTTCAAGCTGCATGGGATGGATTATCACAGGACACCATTAGGAACCTCTACAGCTCCATACCGAGACGTCTGGCGTGTTGGGTTAGCGAACACGGCGGCCCGACGCCATACTGAGAGACAGACTTCTGTATGTGTAGCTCAATAAATATTGATCATATCAGTCTAAACTTATCACCAGTTATTGATCCTGGTCACCTTTATCTTCCTTCCCAACACACCTGCGCTCCCACACCTCCTTCTGGGTGCAGCTGTTCTTTGATCAGTTAAAGTATCGCCATCCAAGCTTCGTTTGTGCCAGAGCGTATTGTACTGTGTACAGTATTAATGTGATCTTGATCTTTTTGGGTTTATGTTCTGACCTCTTGGTATGTTGGTGTTAATGTGTTAACGTCGGTTTGGCCGCTCTGCTCAGTCAGGTTCCATTTTTACACCACCAGGCTTTAAAGAGCTGGGACGGGCTTTAAGCCGGTGCTTCTCTCGAGGTAAATATTAGCTTTCTAGATCAGCGATTTAGGTGTCAGATGAAGCGCAGGGGAGAGGAGGTTGGGCTGAGGTCAAGGGCGGATTAAGTTCACATACACCAGATCCTTACGGTGCTTAAAGGAGTTTTGACGTTGGCTTCCTGGACCTCTGATGAAGAGGGTGTCCTGCAAGTGTCCTGTAAGTGCTGAACTAGTGAGTAATGTGAGGCACTGAACTGAAAGTCCTTATGTGACAACAGAACTGTGACCCTGAACCGACAAACGCTGATAATAGCCTACACATAGACACAGTAACACCGCTACAGTGTGCTGGCCACGGTGTGAGCCACGGACTCCAACGTCCTCCTGAACAGCTGTTCCTTCGAAGACTCGTTGTTATTGGTCGTTTGTGGTTGTGGTGCAGATCGGCGTCTGCGTTTTCTGATGGGTCTGGTTTTGCTGGGTTGTGTGTATCGAGGTTTTGAGGTGCTGTCAGACCTGCAGTGCAGACGCTCTTGGACATCCTGAAGTCCGTGTGAACAGGTTGTCCGTGTTTTTCATTCCACAACCTTTAATGTCATTTGTAAAGTCAAAGTCCTGTTTTAGTTCCATTCTCCCCAAACTGCACACACACACATACACACACACACACACACACATACACACACAGACACACACATACACACACAGACACACACACATACCCACACAAACACACACACATACACACACAGACACACAGACAGACACACACACACACACACACAAACACACACACACACACACACATACACACACAGACACACACATACACACACAGACACACACATACCCACACAAACACACACACATACCCACACAAACACACACACATACACACACAGACACACAGACAGACACACACACACACACACACAAACACACACACACACACATACACACATAAACACACACACACACATACACAGACAGACACACACACACACACAGACAGACACACACACACACACACAGACACACACACACACATACACACACACACAGACAGACACACGGACAGACAGACACACACGGACAGACAGACACACACACACACGGACAGACACACACACACACACACACACACAGACACACACACAGACAGACACACACACACACACATATACACACACACACACACACACAGACAGACACACACATACACACACACAGACAGACACACACACACACACACACACAGACACACATACACACATATATATATATACACACGGCCATATCGAAATATTAGGAGCACCTCCTTGTATCTACACTCAGTGTCCAGCTTATCAGCTCCACTGACCCTACAGGACACTCTGTAGGTGTACAGGTCCAGACTGTAGTCCATCTGTTTCTCTGTGTACTGTATTACCCTGTTCTTCAATGGTCAGGACCCCCACAGGACCACCACAGAGCAGGTATGATGTGGGTGGTGGATCATTCTCAGCACTGCAGTGACACTGACATGGTGGTGGTGTGTTAGTGTGTGTGGTGCTGGTGTGTGTGGAGCAGCAGTGCTGCTGGACACCACAGTCTCACTGCTGGACTGAGAATCGTCCACCAACCAGTACTGTCCAGCCAACAGCGTCCTGTGGGAAACATCCTGTGGCCACCATCTTGTGACCGCTGATGAAGGACTAGAGGATGACCAACACTGCACTGTGCAGCAGCAGATGAGCTATCGTCTCTGACTGTCCATCTACAAGGTGGACCAGCAAGGTAGGAGTGTCTAATAGAGTGGACAGTGAGTGGACACAGTGTCTAAACACTCCAGCAGCACTGCTGTGTCTGATCCACTCACACCAGCACCACCCACACTAACACACCACCACCACGTCAGTGTCACTGCAGTGCTGAGAATGATCCTTACCCACATACTACCTGCTCTGTGGTGGTCCTGTGGGGGTCCTGACCATTGAGGAACAGGGTAATACAGTATACAGAGAGAGGGATGGACTACAGAGTGGACAGTGGGTGTAGATGTTCCTGATGAGAATGACTGCCATAAATGAGCATGTTCTGAGCGTGTTCGGCCGAGTTAGGTTCCGTAACTGGAGTAGTATAAGCTTTTACGAGCCGGTGTTTAGGTTTGATCAGCTGCGTGTGTATGTACCGAACATGACCTCACTGTAAACAGTCCTGACCCATGACAACCAACTCCCTGGCCATCTGTGGTTTCCAAGCCTCGTATGTGAACCCCTCTCTGGACTCGCTCTGTGCTTGTCTAATCCAGCTCGGTGGTGACTGGCAGTCAGATGAAGGCTGTCGTTGCTCATAGTGTTTGGGAATCCATCTCTTGGTGCCTGCAGTCCTGCCCGGCCTGTTGTTCTTGGCCGGAGGAGGTTGGCTATTTCAGACCCACTTTTCAGCAGAGCCCCGGAGCCAGTGCAGAGCAAGCCTCGCTCCCAAGACTCGCATGAAGACTTTGGATCCAGTGCTTGATGTAGCTAACCTAAACACGGCCCCCCTGCCTTCCAGACCGTTCGGTAGATCCTGTCCAAGTTGACGGGAGGAGAATGGATGAGAATGATTAGAAAACGTCATGTCTGATTATTGAAGGCCTCCTAAATGTCCGAAGGCTCACCTTTCTGCTGTGGTTACCGAGACCCCAGTTTACGAGACCCACAAACATACGAACTCCAAAGCACACAGCATTCCCGCTAAGGCTGGGCTTGGAAAATTCATGGAATGAATTGGATCGGATTGAGAACAGCCTTCCCATAGAAAAACACCAGGGTATGTGTTGGGGTCGGCAAGGGAACGGTTCCCAGTGTAATCAAAATCGCTGACTCAGTTAAAAGTTGACACGAGATTCTCACAGGGCCAAATACTGGGAATGTGAAAAGTTGACAATTCACATCCACTTAATACATTTCCTTAATTATCCGGGTGACTTACTCGGGTGTTAAAGACGGAATTACACCAAGTTTCAGCCTAATGCAGTCATTCAGACACTTACAGTTCCCAATGGTGGTGAAGGTAACCAGACGTCCCCTCTAAAAGCTCCCTCACAGGAAGTTCCTACATGAGGCGGTTCTGAATACACTGCCTGATGTCTGACGCTGTTTATGATAGTGTGGAGAAGATCTCAGCCTTAAACTCCATTCATGGTGGAGGGATACATGCTGCAGGGCGCTGTGAGGTCAAATAGTCCCCCAAAGGAACTTAGTGTTTCCAGGTTTTCCAGATTTTCATCATCAGCATTCCATACACACTCAGAAGACACGTGTAGGTTCACTGGTGGTCTAGATAGTCAATGAAATGTTTGTACGTATGTTCTAGACATGGAGAACCCTGGTCCCCATCACCACTGGGCTGTAAAATCCATTCATGGTGGAGGGATACATGCAGCATTCCCATCCAATCTGTGAGATCAGATTCCGATTCTGAATATTCCGATGTCTGCAGATATCTGATAATGATCGGATTATTAAGGGCATGTGAACACACCCAGCGTCTCAGACATCAGACAGCGTACTCATAACCATAGATCCCTTTCTGTGTGGGAGCTTTTAGAGGGGGACGTCTGGTTACCTTCACCACCACTGGGACCGGTTCTGACTTCCTGTAGAATGCAGTGTTGCACAGCGAGCCTTCTGCTTTGATACACGTGAAGACTCGAGAATCTGGCAGGACGATCGTTTCCCGCTGTTCCCTTTTTGGGATCTTCTTCTTTTAGGGAGCGGAGTGCGTGCGGAGGTTCTGCTCCGAACCAGTATTATACATCACCGTGCCAGCTCCAGCCTGGCTTTCCAGGAGCGTTTATTTCTCCACCTTTTGGCTGTACACAGTTCCTACGGTGGCCTTGATACGGATCTGCAGAAGGCCTAAATGCGATTAAGGCCCGGCATAGCCCTGCCAGTACGTCAGCCTGTGTCGGGAATAGTAGCTGCTGCTGCGCGCCTGCGGTCAGAACAGGGCTGTGTTTGCTCTCTTCACGTGTGTCTGGCTGGGTTTATTAAAAGCGTATGTGGAGATTAGGCGAGGCGACGGAGTGCCAAGCTGTCCTCCTGAGCAGGAGAGGAGGCCTGATCAGCAGGGCTCAGTGGTTTTAATGGACCCCTGACCCTTTTCTGCATGGTCAGCAGCGGCTGGACCTGTTTGTCTTCCCACCTGATTTGTTAGGTCCTGCAGTCACGGCGTCCACCGGGTTAAGCCCCTGTTCTGTTCGGGCTTCTGTGGCTTGGTGGAGCAGATGTAGACTGCCTCGCTCTCTCAGTGGATGCTCTGGGTCCAGAGGTTCACTATCGCTCGTCTTTGATCTTTATTTCCTGGTGTTGTATATGCGGTATAAAAGTCTAAAAGGATATGGATAAATATCAAACTCTATGGTCGGATGCAAACGCGCGATCAGATTCAGGAATGTTAATATTCTACAAGAAATTTATCAGAATAATAATCTGTATGTCACACACACACAGAATTGGTCTTGTAGATGTAGAATAGAGAATGTAGAAAATGTAGAGTATTATACTGTGCCCTAAAAAAAAAAAAAATGATAATGCTAATAATAATAATAATAATGCAAGAAAACCCCAATAACAATGCTAATAATAATAATAATAATAATAATAATAATAATAATAATAATAATAATAATAATAATAACAATAGTCATAATAATAATAATAATAATAATAATAATAATAACCATAATGATACCAATGATAATAATAATAATAATAATAATGCTAATAATGATAATAATAGTATTCATAATAATATGTCAATATATAATAATAATAATGACAAGGGTAATAATAACAACAACAACAATGATGCTCATGATGATGATGATAATATGATATGATAATATAATAATAATAATACTGACCATAAAAATGATCATATTAATAATGGTGATAATAATTATAATAATAACAACAATAATAATTATGATATTCTATATTCTATACCTAAGTAAATCTGATTGGCCATATAAAGGGTTGTTTACAGAATCCGTATAGCTGTGTAAATAAGTGTAACACTACAGAGGGGTTACTGGACTACAGCCAGATCCAGATCCAGGTCCAGTATGGCTCTGACCAGACCTTCTCCAGGGGACTGAATATGTCTTATTCCTGCTCATTTTGGTACCTGGTATTTTATTTTTGTTTACTCTGTATTTATTTTGAGTTTAATAATAAATAATAAAGGTAGAATGTGACAGAACTCCTGCACAGGCCTTGTTTTGTTCCCTCCAGTAAGTTATAATCCAGTAAGGACTTGTGGAAGACTGTTATTATTAATAATAATAATAATAATAACAATATTAATAGTAATAATAATATCATTATTGTTATTGTTATTATTATTGTTATTATTATTATTATTAATAATAATGCTGTAAATCTTAATGCGACTGGGTACCCAGTAGTTTTAGAATCGTCTCCAGCTCTGTGTAATGTTGTGGGCGTGTCTGAAATGTGTTTACCTGTACGTACGGGTTCCTACCTTCCCTCTAATTGGCTGTTTGACCGTTAGTGTTGCCTCGTTCATTAGCCTAGCAGAACCATAGCAACTTTCAGAGCCGAGGGACAAGCAGCAGTGTCACAGTGAGAAGTGTTAACGGACCTGGTCCAGCTCGGAACAGCTCACAGACAGCTCTGCAGAATGGTGTTGGACCAGCGTATGTATTTGGCATGCTGCAGTGATATGAGTCACTCGTTCATTCGTTCATCCATTCATCTTCTGAGCCGCTTGTCCTTCTGGGTTGCAGTGGGTTCTGGAGCCTGTGCCAGCACTCGTTGGGCATACGGCCAGAACAAACACCTTGGACGGGCCACCAGTCCATCACAGGCAGAGCAGGACTCGGTAGGAACTAGTGTTAGGGCTGCCTAAGGTAAAGGCTAAAGATGGAGCGGCAGTGTTCAGCTACAGTGCTGCTCTTAAATGGAACCAGGGAGCATCAGGAGAACCCAGGTACTAGATACTTGTAGAGACCGGACATCCGATTTTGACCCAAATAGCCTCCGATGCGGTCATGCACACCTCTGGATGTGGTTCAGAGACTTGCTGTGGGCGGAAAAGAAGCTGGAGTCCCTCTTCAGACGGAATGGGATTGTTGCCAACGTCCCATTGACCTCCCGACAGTAAGGGAGGAACGTGCGTGTTTGTGGGAGGAGCATAGGCCGCTCGGTGCCTCTTACGGGTTACTAGAACCGCTGACTGCACCGCTATGAAAGGCGACTCCAAACCTAAACAGATCAAACCGCGTCCGTCTCCACATCTGCCCAGTGTCCTCAGTTTACCGCTGACGCAGCTTCGCTCCTGCCACGGCTCATGGCGGGGTGTCCGAAACCCCCGCGGTCAGGCCTGTCAAAGGGGACGATAAGGAGAAAGTCCTCCTCACTGTCCCCTTTGACCTGCGACCTCAGAAGGGATTTGGCTCCGGCAGCGCTCAGAGTCAGTGAACCTCCGGTGCGGCCGAGCGAAGGCCTGGTGCCCCTCGGCGTGAGCTGTAAACGGAGTGAAAGGATGGATGGAGCGGGGGAGGGGGGTGTTTATACGCCGAGCGGATGTTTGGATTGTTCCACAGAGAGAGAGCCTGACACCCCTGACAGCTCTGCTCAGTGTTATTGGCATGCTTAATTGGGAAGCTGGGAAGCTAAAAGCCCTCGCTCTCTGCCCTGTTTATGGACCTTGTTTGACAATCTCGTCATTTTCATCTCATTCTTTTATATTCCACTTTATGACTCACAGCCTTTGATGCCGGTTGCCATTGTTCCCTCCGTGAAAAATATCAAGATGTCCGGAATTCACCGAGGCTTTTTGAAGGCACGCTCTTCAGGATATTCCTGAGGAAACTCGAACAGTCGGCTCTAGGAGCGTCCTTTACCGCGTTCACAACTTCACACTTTCAGATCTTCCCGAAGAATCTCCTGAAGGGTTCCTCTGTGGCCTCGCTCCAAAGTATCCAGCCAGAGTAGCCGATTTTGGAAAAAATGATGACCTAAAAAGTCAGACCTCCACCTTCAGCCCCCCTTCCAAAGCCACTCCCCTAAAACCCACCCACACGCATGACTGGACTAGTCTTCAGGAGAGAGCGCTGGAGCTAGTGCAGATGACTAGCTAGCTAGCTTACAGCTTTACAATAGCAGCTAGCTGCATTAGCTGCGGAGTCCAGGAGCATAACCAATCCCCACATACACACACCCAGTCAGATAATTACCTGCCTAAGAGACAAACCCCCACCTCTCCGTCACGTTCCAGGCCCTTCTGCACGCTCAGGTTCCTCCACCGCTGGAAGGCGACGCTCGTGGTCTCTCTGGTTCACTCTGGTTCTCTCTGGTTCACTCGGATCCAGCCTCGTTTTTACCTCCGCCTTTCTTCTCTCTATTTGTTTAGATTTGACTTTCTCTGCGGGTCTTCCAGCTTTCAGCAGCACGAGTACATGTGCAGCGCGTGTGTATGTGGCCAGGATGAGGGAGCGGGGTAGGTAGCTAGACAGGCCGTCCAATCAGTTTTCGATTTGCTGAGTATTCCAAGAACTCTAACAGGAACCTCCTCCATCTTTAAGGCTGGCTTCCTGCTTGGCAGTGTTGGTTCTGTTAAATCGAGCTCTGCGGTCCGTTCTACACGGGCAGATCACAGACTGAACCTCCTGCTTTGGTACCTGGAGGGTTTCTGATGCTGGTTAAAGTGTTAGTGATGATGGAGTAGGTTTAGTTTTAACACCAGACTGAAGCCAACACAGAAGGCTCGGTGTGCACATGGCTCACTGTACACGCTGTATATTGTGCAGTGTTGTGCAAAAGTTCGCCAGTTTATTCAGATTTGCAGTTACACTGTACAATGAAACTCGTACTCTGCACCTCCTGGACTACAAGTACTAACAACTACAGCGTAAGTACTAAGTACTGAATAAAGAAGCACAGGAAAAGACGAGGTACAGTCAAGTACAATTAGGTGTAATTGTGTCATATACATAGTGTACATAATGCAGCATAAACATAACACTGGTCCGCATATAGCAGTGATACAATCGCCACTGTGTGTGCAAAAAGTGCAGTCTAATGTTCTGGTGGTCAGTCTGTCCAGGTAGGCTGTCTATAATGTTCTGGTGGTCAGTCTGTGCAGGTAAGCGGTCTGTAATGTTCTGTCTGTGCCGTGTAGTCTCTGGTTAGTCTGGTCTCCTGTAATGTTCTGGTGTCAGTCTGTTCAGGTAAGCAGTGTAGTTAAGTGGTCTGTAATGTTAAGTCAGTCTGTTAATGTTCTGGTGGTCAGTCTGTAGTTAAGCCAGATTGTAATGTTCTGGTGGTCAGTGGTCAGGTAATGTTCTGGTGGTCAGTCTGTGTAGTTAAACAGTCTGTAATGTTCTGTGGTCAGTCCTTGTAGTTAAACAGTCCAATGTTCTGGTGGTCAGTCTAGGGTGCAGCCCAGATTGGTACAGTTCTGGTGGTCAGTCTGTAGGTAACCAGTCTGTGATGTTCTGGTGGTCAGTCTGTTCATGTGAGCAGTCTGTTATGATGGTCTTGGTGGTCAGTCTGGTCAGCTTCAGGTAAGCAGTCTGTGATGTTTCTGGTGGTCAGTCCTGTGCAGGTAAGGCAGTCTGTCTTGTTCTGGTGGTCAGTCTGTGCAGGTAAGCATCTGCGATGTCTGTAATGTCTCTGCAGTGCAGTCATGTCTGTGCATGTGCAGGGTAAGCGGTCTGTAATGTTCTGGTGGGTCAGTCTGATAGTTAAGTGGTCTGTAATGTTTTCTGGTGGTCAGTCTTGTAGTTAATGATGATTCCTGTAATGTTCTGGTGTTCAGTCTGTGTAGTTAAAACAGTCTGTAGTTTCTGGTGGTCAGGTCTGTAATGTTTCTAGTTAAGTCTGGCGGATCGCAGTGTAAGTGTTTTCTGGGTGGTCAGTCTGTGTAGTTAAACAGTCTGTAATGTTCTGGTGGTCAGTCTGTGCAGGTAAGCAGATTGTAATGTTCTGGTGGTCAGTCTGTTCAGGTAAGCAGTCTGTGATGTTCTGGTGGTCAGTCTGTGCAGGTAAGCAG
>JAMWET010003541.1:0-40000 GCA_024036415.1 Prochilodus magdalenae | reverse complement strand
CGTGAATAGAACCCTGTAAGCTGCACCGGTTCTTTAGTGTCCGTCCTTCTATAGAACCATTGTCTTCGTGAGGAACTCTGTAAGCCTGTTTTCAGAGTGTAGGCTAATATTTGTTTTTCCATGGGTGCGTACAGGCCCCTCTCTCTCTCTCTCTCTCCCCCTCTCTCTCTCACCCTCTCTCTCTCCGTCTCTCTCTCTCTCTCTCTCTCTCTCTGTCTCTCTCTCTCTCCCCTCTCTCTCTGTCTCTGTCCTCTCTCTCCCTCTCTCACTCTCTCCCTCTCTCTCTCTCTCTCTGTCTCTGTCCTCTCTCTCTCTCTCTCTCTCTCTCTCTCTCTTCTCTCTCTCTCGCTCTCTCTCTCTTCTCTCTCTCGCTCTCTTGCTCTCTCTCTCTCTCTCTTTCTCTCTCTCTCTCCTCTCGCTCTCTTCTCTCTCTCGCTCTCTCTCTCTCTTCTCTCTCTCTCTCTTCTCTCTCTCTCTGTCTCTCTCTCTCTCTCTTCTCTCTCTCTCTTCTCTCTTCTCTCTCTCTCTCTTCTCTCTCTCGCTCTCTCTCTCTTCTCTCTTCTCTCTCTCTCTCTCTCTTCTCTCTCTCCCCTCTCTCTCTGTCTCTCTCTCTCTCTGTCTCTGTCCTCTCTCTCTCTCTCTCTCTAGTCTTCTCTCTCTTACTCTCTTCCTCTCTCTCTCTCTCTCTCTAGCTTTCTCTCTCTCCCTCCTCTCTCTCGTCATCTGCTCCCCTCTCTCTCTGTCTCCCATCCTCTCTCTCTCTCTCTCTCTCTCTCTCTCTCTCTCTCTCTCTCTCTCTCTCTCTCTCTCTCTCTCCGTCTCTCCCTCTCTCTCTGTCCTCTCTCTCCCTATCTCCCTCTCTCGCTCTCTCTCTCTCACGCTCTCTCCCTCTCTCTCCCTCTCTCTCTCTCTCTCTCTCTCCCTCTCTCTCTCTCTCTCTCCCTCTCTCTCTCTCTCTCTCTCTCTCTCTCTCTCTCCCTCTCTCTCTCTCTCTCTCTCTCTCTGTAGGTTTGGGTGGGGGCGGGACCTGGGTGGTAATATTTGAACTGTATTCTCCATGTGGTGCTAAAGGATGGAGGCTAATTTACGCACCCGCCCCAGAAACCGTCCCCCGAGTCTCCTTCAGCTGGTCTCCAGATGACTGCATGCGAGACAAAGAGTAGGGTTTCGGGGTTGGGGGTTGGAGGTGGGGGTGAGTCGGGAGGTGGTGGGTTTCGGGGTTGGGGGTTGGAGGTGGGGGTGAGTCGGGGGGTGGTGGGGTTCGGGGGTGCAGTCAGTCTGTTAATAACAGTGGTAGCTTTAAAAGCAGCGCGCTGGTCTGTCGCCGAGGCCCCGTGTTTGTTTGTGCTGGTCTCGGCGCGGGGTGGCGGGCGGCGAGCTCAGGCCGGGCGCTGAAAGCCGCTGGCGGCCGGAAGGGCTGGTTTGTGTGTTTCTGTCAGGGTGTGATGGAGCCGCATTGCTGCGAACACTACATTCCAGTTCTGCTCCACCGCCGCAGGAGTCGGGGTGGGGGGTGGTCCTGCGGGGGGAGGTGCCAGCTCGCTGTAGGGGCAGTATTATGGCAGGTTCTCATCGTTGGGGTGAGTTGAACTTGAGCAGTTTGAGTTTGAGCCACCAGACTAGAGACTACTTCAGACAGGCTGTAGCTGTTTATAATTAATCTGGCATTTATTTAGTTTAATCCTGTTTTCCTTTAATATTTTTTATTTTATTTTTTATTTTAATTCATTAATAATACATTTTTATTTTGACTTATTTTAAATTTAGAGTTTAATTTAGCTTTTTTTTTTTTTTTTTTTTTTTTTTTCTTATTTGAAATTCTTTTATCTTGTTTGATTTTAGTGCCAGGTGACATGTCACTTTAATGTCCAGATTTAGCTTTTTTTCGTTTAGCGCTGAATGCTAATGTCCCTGACGAACACTGCAGGTCAATAGTCACCCAAACAGTTTATTTCCAGCTTCATCTCCATCTTTTTAAGGCGGTGCAGACTTGCAGATGTGGTTCAGGACGTGATGAGACCACCGGTTTAGATCACGCAGGATCCGTTACCAGTTTTTCTCGTGTGTATTTATGAAATTATATCTCACGCTTTAGCGGTTTGTTGATATAGCTCTCAGTAAGTCACATCGTGCACCACACCAAGTCTGCATCACCTTAACGAAGAGTTGGCTGCACGGCTCCAGTTTGGGTGGGCTGAGAGGAGTTCTGGGAATGCACTTACAGAAAGGATTTGGGTGACTATTGACTTCTAGTGTTTGCTAACTACGTAAGCCTCGCAGCTCCAGCACCAAATCAGATCTGGACTCGGAACATGCCTTGGCTAAGTGACTGATGCGGCGTCTACGCTCTGTGGTCAGTACTGGCGGCTCTCGGACCTCGTGTTGTTGTTTTTCGCTGTGTCTGAGGGATAGCGATGCTGATGATATGCAGTAATATCTGCTGTTCTAGCTGATAAGAGAAGTTTATGTTCCAGATTCTTGTGAAATAAGGAGAGAGGGAGGGAACGGGGCGGTTCCAGTCCAGATGCAGTCGTTGTAATTTTGTACTGGAGAAGAAGAGGACATACCGTGGCTGGACCCACCCAGATTTGAAGCCCAAATTAGTGCGGCCTATGCTGGATATTAACGGTGATGGATGAAGGACCCGCCGTCTGGCGGTCCAAGTTGTTCAGCGGTTGCCAGATGTTGTTGTGGAGTTCGCTTGGCTCGCTGTTTTTATACTCGGTTTAATTTATTGTACTTGCTGCGCTACAAACATCACGAGCTTAATGAGTTTTGTTGGTCAGTAAGTATTTTTTAATTTAACCTGGTTTGAATTAAATTCTGACTCTGGTTCAGAACATGTTTGGACTTTTCATAGACGTAACGCTGGTTAGCATAGACGCTTAGAAGCGTAAAAATTCCGGTGTATAATTTTCCATCTCTCAGTTACACCGGCTGTATGACTTTGTCTCCATCATGGTTGAAATGAGTTCCTTTGAGTTCCCTTGAACGGCAAGCTCTTAAAATCCCATTTCCAGCTAGCCTCACAAAGAACCTGGATTCAAGGTCCGCATGTAAAGACCTCTGGCTTTTTGGTCTTGATTAATTAGTCGTCTCGGTATGGAGCTGTAGAGGTTCCTGATGGTGTCCTGTGATAATCCATCCCCATGCCAGCTTATGAACTGCTCACTTTTTAAAATTGCACACAAAAAGTTCCTGCAGATGAGTACGCGGTAGGGTGTGGATGTTTTGTAGGGACACCAGGCCTAATTTCAAATGAAGTCTGTCCGTGTGGCCACGACAAACCGTTCATCTTGGTGCTGACCACCGGTGCCCGCTATCCACACAGCAGGAGTCGTTAGTGGGCGGACTCCACCAAGACTAAGAAGCGGGGACTCGTCACTGAAGATGACCCGCTGCCATTGTCTGAGTCACTCCATGACAGTTCTGGTACGACACCACTGCAGTCTTTGCGTGACGGCTGACGTGGGTGGTTAAGGACAGTCGTGGTAACGGTCTGTGTGCGTGTAGTCCTGCGTGGTGCAGCCGTCTGCCGATGGTGCTGCACTAACAGGATGACTCATGGAGGACCCCACTGCTCGCTGGATGTCTGTAGTGGTGGTGTTGGGTCAGTCAGGTACAGAGATATGGCTGCTTATGTCACATGTGCGTCCGAGTGTGAAACTCGAATCATTAGCACGTCTCGCCATGTCAAACCCACCCACCGGGTTTCATCCCTGTGGGTTGATTCCTTCTGGGTGCAGCTGCTCTTTTGGCGGTGAGTGTATTTGTGAATAAAGCCTCACGTGTTGGATGTCCTTTGCTCCAGTACAGGACTGAAAGCTGGAGCGGGGAGTTTTTGGCAGGAGCTGGACGAATTCTTGGTACTTGGTATCGACCCGCACCTTGGGTTCAGGTACCCTTAGTTACTGAGCTCTGCTTTGAGATCACCGCTCAAGGAACTCTTGGATCAGGAATATGAAGTCCAACTCGCGAGCCGTCGTTTACTCCAGAGTTAATTGGACAGTTGTTCTCTGATCCGAGATCTCCTGCTGATGCTGAAGGCCAGACGCGGAGTCATTCTCAGCCTATCAGTTTTACTGCGCTCTGTTTCGCGGCGGTTCGTGTTTTAACAGCTCTCGCGGGAGCCCGTTGGCTTGTTCCTGGATGCCTAATAAGTGTTTGAGTTTGGCACACGATGGAGAAGCGAGGCCTTGCGAGCTGAGAGACAGCCAAAGTCCTTCCTCGGCAGTGGGTGGGTTCAGGGTAGGATGCTCTGGGTGGTGGGGGGGTTTCGCTGTAAGCCACTGATTCACAGTCACGTCTCTGTGTTTGCGATAGTTAGAGCGATGCCGTGTTCTGCTGAGCTCGTCCTGACTCGGAGCTTCTGGGATGAAAGGGATGTGGATCAGCACATGCGAGCTTGTCCAGTGTTTCTTTTGGAAGAGCTACTGAGGCTGGAACTTGATTGTCAAACTCTAGCTTTTGCTTTCAAAGAACTTTCGGAAAAAAGAACGTACAGTGACCGCGATTTCTGCAGGTTTATAACGGGAACCGGCTTGTTATGCTGACAGTGAAAAAGACCGGCCAGCTCCAGAACCTTATCCAGAAGATCACAGCACAGCATACTTCATCATCATCAGTCGTAAACGCAGTCAGGCAGTGATTGTATATGTTAGTAATTGCGTAATCATAGGCCAAACGATACCAGTTTTTGACTTTATGACCGTTAAGCAGAGTAATTGGAGTTTGAGTAATTGCGTAATCATAGGCCAAAGGGCACGCTACCAAGTGGTTTACTTTTATCGGAAAACAGGATGTAAACTTCCTAGCTTTGCTAATGCCATTACACATCTCGGGTCTGGCCTATCTCGGTACCGTTTAAATCATGTTTAATAATCAGACTGATTCCCGGTTTTGCTGGGAAATCATTCCTCAGAAAACCTGTTGTGTTTCTTGTGGCGTACCACAGGGCTCAGGTTTAGGGCCTTTGCTTTTCTCTGTGTACGTTACCTAAATCCACATATTTGTATTCTGATGCCATATATGGCCTTAGAAAATTTGTACATGGGAAAGATGTAGGAACCAGTTATTCACAAGATGCACCTTGTAGTTCCACCGTTCCAGACTGTAGTCCATCTGTCTCTCTGTGTACTGTATTACCCTGTTCTTCAATGGTCAGGACCCCCACAGGACCCCCACAGAGCAGGTAGTATGTGGGTGGTGGTTCATTCTCAGCACTGCAGTGACACTGACGTGGTGGTGGTGTGTTAGTGTGGGTGGTGCTGGTGTGAGTGGATCAGACACAGCAGTGCTGCTGGAGTGTTGAGACACTGTGTCCACTCACTGTCCACTCTATTAGACACTCCTACCTTGCTGGTCCACCTTGTAGATGGACAGTCAGAGACGATAGCTCATCTGCTGCTGCACAGTGCAGTGTTGGTCATCCTCTAGTCCTTCATCAGTGGACACAGGTCGCTGCCCACAGGACGCTGCCCACAGGTCGCTGCCCACAGGACGCTGCCCACAGGACGCTGCCCACAGGACGCTGCCCACAGGACACTGCCCACAGGACGCCGCCCACGCTGTTGTGCTGGATAGTTCTGGTTGGTGGACGATTCTCAGTCCAGCAGTGACACTGAGATGTCCAGCAGCACTGCTGTGTCTGATCCACTCACACCAGCACCACCCACACTAACACACCAGCACCACGTCAGTGTCACTGCAGTGCTGAGAATGATCCACCACCCACATCATACCTGCTCTGTGGGGGTCCTGTGGGGGTCCTGCCCATTGAAGAACAGGGTAATACAGTACACAGAGAAACAGATGGACTACAGTCTGGACCAGGGAGGTGGTTTTAATGCTGTGGCTGATCAGTTTATGTAAACGGAGTAAACAGCTCTGACGTCTCTGTACCATGCTCTCTGTCTGTCTGTCTGTTAATCTCTCTGTATACCTCCCCCCGTCTGTGTCTCCAGGTGATGCTCGTGCCCTCAAAGACTTAGGAAGGGCTCTGGTGCTGCACCGGAGGACGGTCATGCCCTACGCTGCCTACGCCCGGAAACGCAAAGGCCCCAGCGACGAGAGAGAGGTGGAGCAGTACGGCGGCCTGGTGGGCCAGACGTGTGCAGAGAGGATCCTGCTCTACCGGGCCTGAAGCACCGCACCGTGCATCTCCACACCTCTCTCTGTCCTCCAGAAAGAATCGTCACTCTGCCTGCTTCTCTGCCTTTCTCTTCCACACAACGCCCTGTCTTCCCGTGTCTCCGTGTTCCCTCTCCCTGTTGTGTTTCTCTCAGCATGTCTGTTAGACCTTCGTTTCATGTTCCGTGTGTAGATGCTTTGATGGTGTATATGCGGTAGGCCCCATGCAGAGCTGTGCAAAAGTCTTGGGCCGTCTGAGAGGACGGCGTGAAGCTGTTGATGTGGGCAGTGAGCAGGTATTTGCTGAGGAATGTATGATTAAATAAATATACGATTGGTTTGTGTAGCCAACCATTTCCCGAACTAGTGCTTACAGTTACCCCCCAGTAACTAGATTATCTGATCCAGGGGTGGCGAGATCGTAACATCTGAAGGCTAGAATACTGTCCACAAGTGACTCAGCATTAGGTTCACAGATTCTCAGCACACAGAATCCGAGCTTTCTGAGAGCTACGGTGTTTCCTATCACAGTGTTAAAGAGACACGAGGCTTGGTTTATTGTTGGATTGGCCAATTCAGAGCCGTTCAGATGGATAATCGCTTATGACAGATCAATATTTGGTTTAACAGTAGCAGTAATGTTAGAGATATTAGTTATACTCTGATTCAGATGTTTATTTATTCATACTGATTCATTCAACTAACAGAACTAAGATCTGTAGATCGGCTTTGTTGGGTAATGCCCCTTACATATCAGATGCAGCAGCCATATTTAGAAATGACCATATTAAATCAGAAGAGCAGATTAAACGGCCATGCTTTTGTTTACTGGTGATAATTGCGGTTGTTTGAGCAACGTGCATTAGCTGTGGTGTTCAGATTTGCCAAAACTGCCGCTTCTCGGTGTTCAGTTTGTACTGAATGGCCGTAGTCTTGAAACCATGCCGTTCAGCAGATGGCGCTGCAGGTCTAGCCGGAGAGTAAGGGCTTGTGAGCGTTTTAGGCCGTTTACGAGCCGTGCTACCGCCAGTGGGGGGAGAGGGACTGGAGAGGGGGAGGGGCGTGTAACCGTGCGGTTACCCTGTAACCTAATGCTGCCACCACTGGGTGAAACCAAGAACTGCAATCTGGCTGGCTATCGGGTCACTAACACACTCTAAAGCCACAAGCCTGTTGAAATCTGTCTTCGGGCTGCATTTGGCCCTGGGGTCGGACTTTGGACACCCCTGATCCTATGAGACTCACACATGTGTTATTGACACTGTCATCTCTGCAGCTGGCATGGCAACAAGGAAGCTGACATGGCAACCGAGCTCAAAAGCCTACTGCTCTGGTGCTGATGGTGTTAGCATCCCGCTCAAACCGACCCCCAGTTATGTGAGTTAGGACCCGGAGTTTCAGCTGCCGAGTGACGCACTGACACTCCACTCAGTTTTCCCAACCGGGAAGGAGCCCAGTGAGTTTTTGTCTGTGTTGTGAGGAGCAGTGGATATATTCCCGTCTCCCAGCACAGACACCTCAGTGTAATGATGTTTTAGAGCGGTCACAGAAATCCGAAATAATAAATCCTGCTTCCTTCACATCCCAAAAAGCTGATGGCTTCTTACTCACCAGCTCCGTATTCCAGTTTTACAGTCCACCTTAAATAGTGCCGGAGTTACGCTGGGTCTGTTTGGGCTGCACAACACAGAAAACCAGTAAAAACGTTAACGGTAAACAAAGTCCGTAATATCAGCTCCCTGAAGCGACTACAGCGTGTGGGCTGCCGAGGTCTCATAGCTATGTGATCGCACTGATGCTCACACAGTCCCGTTTTACCGTGGAGCAGCAGAACTTGCCTTGGATTGACCTTCTGGACACCAGTTGTTGCTGGGTTTGTGAAAGTCCCCAGCATCTGTGGTTTACAGTGAGTCAGTAATACGGGCTAAATGGCCGTCCACACAAGTGGCAATTATAGGGGTCCAAGCACCGATGCCATTTCAGAGTCTGTTTTTATTTTTTTTTCTTGCTGTGTGGCTTTGGTTTATAATTGATGTGGGCGTGTACACATTGGGTTTTTGACATTGGTATGGTAGGCAACCTGCAAACAAATAAAAAATAAAAACAAAAATCTGTACAATATTGGGACCTGTATTTACATAGTTTAATTCAGTGAATGAAACTTGTCCACAGTAATTAGCCTGTATTTTAAAGTGCACCCAAATAATAAACAAAACAATAAATAAATAAAAATAAACCATTCCGGTGTTCTCCTAGGAATGCTGCTTCTTCAATTCTACGCTGCACATCTACGCTAATTCAGAGCCATGAAATCCAGCACCCTTGAGCAGACAGTGGTTGGTCATACAACACAACGAACTCCACTTTTCATAAGTCATTATTCCATAATCTGTGTGTACACGTGTCCTCGACGTGCCTGCAGGGACTTTCCTTTCAGGTTCTAGTGTTCTGCGAGTTCTCCTGCCAAGATAATCTGTGTAACTTTTGCACAGCTCTGTATATAGAGTTATATCCAAAGTTTGGGCGCTCCAGGTGAAATTCCATGATGATGTTAAATTTCTAAATGCGAATATGTGCACAGGTCCTCTACAGAGTCATATTTCAGCCCATCTTAGTGCACCGTTTCTGTTTATTTATGGATTTTAAAGCCCTAAATGTGGCCTGTTGTATAGATGATGTATTTTTCCAGCTTGTTAAATTCAGTTATATAAAAACTGGGCACTGAGATGAGCAGGAATGTCCGTTTCGTTCCCTGCAGAGGACGTGATAACACACTTCACCTAAGAAGAACTAAACGTCTCACCTGGCCGAGGGTGCTCAAACTTATTATGTATGGCTACTGTTAGGACAGAACCTGGTGTCTCCAAACTGATAACTTTACAGGAGAAGGAAACGAACCAAATTAATGGAAGTCAATGGAACCAGACGTCACTGTGGACCATTTCTATTGGTCCACCCATCATGATATTTACACACAGTGTAAACAACAACAGTCAACACTTCACAAATGGTTTTGTTCCCACAGCAGTGATATGGATATACGGGCACAGCTTATATCCCACTCGCTCACGAGACGAGGCTGCCCTGTCTGTTACCCCTCGCCGTCAGTCCTCACAGCATTGCTGCCCACCGTACTGATGCTAGCAGTCTCGTTATGTAGTAAGTCGGATTTAAACATTGGGGAGTCACTTAATCTGCTCCGGATGATCATTCCTCTATTCTGCATTCATCGGAATCATAGCGCCGCACCACTGCAGAGTCTGTACAGCAGCATCGAGACCATCCGCCAGGGGAAGCCTGCTCACTGAGGACGATGATGATGACGATGACTAACTGTGTGCTGATGTTGGGCTCAGCAGCCGTGCTCTCGCGCCAAGCCATTGATCAGCCCAGTTCTAGAGAAGGCTGCGCGACGTAATGCCACTAATCATGATGTGACTCTTGACATATAGCTGGTTAGTCATGCTCGTGCCCGAGCCGCGAAGGCCTTGTGTCATTGAGAACGTGGTCCAGAACTGATGTCAGAAAGGAGCGCCCAGGCGAGCACTGGATCACAGCGACAACTGACTTCCCAGTGAACTCCAGACTCGTCCATGAAGTGAAGCTAGCGGTCCGGTGGAACCTCACCGTGTTCTTGTTCTGTAGCCCGTCGGTTTGCCATTAGAGCAGTGTATTACTTTTGATATTATTCTGTAATATAATTTCCCTTCTTAAAAATAAAAATATGGACCGATGAAACTCAGCCAGTCGTTTTCTGTGAAATCTGCAAGAAAAGAACCGCAAGACATTAGCAGTGGATCACAGAGTGTAATCCTGAGTGCAGTGCTCAAGGTCAGCATTAGGGGTGGACTGCATGACTGGACACGTTACATTAATAATCTAAATGTAGGGGGTAGGGTTTTAGGGTTTGGTGTAAATGTAGGGGTAGGGTTTTAGGGTTTGGTGTAAATGTAGGGGGTAGGGTTTGGTGTAAATGTAGGGGTAGGGTTTTAGGGTTTGGTGTAAATGTAGGGGTAGGGTTTTAGGGTTTGGTGTAAATGTAGGGGGTAGGGTTTGGTGTAAATGTAGGGGTAGGGTTTTTGGGTTTGGTGTAAATGTAGGGGTAGGGTTTGGTGTAAATGTAGGGGTAGGGTTTTAGGGTTTGGTGTAAATGTAGGGGGTAGGGTTTGGTGTAAATGTAGGGGTAGGGTTTTTGGGTTTGGTGTAAATGTAGGGGTAGGGTTTGGTGTAAATGTAGGGGTAGGGTTTGGTGTAAATGTAGGGGTAGGGTTTTTGGGTTTGGTGTAAATGTAGGGGGTAGGGTTTTTGGGTTTGGTGTAAATGTAGGGGGTAGGGTATTTGGGTTTGGTGTAAATGTAGGGGGTAGGGTATTTGGGTTTGGTGTAAATGTAGGGGTAGGGTTTTTGGGTTTGGTGTAAATGTAGGGGGTAGGGTTTTTGGGTTTGGTGTAAATGTAGGGGGTAGGGTATTTGGGTTTGGTGTAAATGTAGGGGGTAGGGTATTTGGGTTTGGTGTAAATGTAGGGGTAGTTAAATGGTTTTTTGTAGGGGGTTTTGGTTTGTTAAAATGTAGGGGGTAGGGTTTTTGGGTTTGGTGTAAATGTAGGGGGTAGGGTTTTAGGGTTTGGTGTAAATGTAGGGGGTAGGGTTTTGTGTAAATGTAGGGGGTAGGGTTTGGTGTAAATGTAGGGGGTAGGGTTTTAGGGTTTGGTGTAAATGTAGGGGGTAGGGTTTTAGAGTTTGGTGTAAATGTAGGGGGTAGGGTTTTTGGGTTTGGTGTAAATGTAGGGGGTAGGGTTTTAGGGTTTGGTGTAAATGTAGGGGGTAGGGTTTTAGGGTTTGGTGTAAATGTAGGGTGGGGTTTTTGGGTTTGGTGTAAATGTAGGGGGTAGGGTTTTAGGGTTTGGTGTAAATGTAGGGTGGGGTTTTTGGGTTTGGTGTAAATGTAGGGGGTAGGGTTTTAGGGTTTGGTGTAAATGTAGGGGGTAGGGTTTTAGGGTTTGGTGTAAATGTAGGGGGTAGGGTTTTAGGGTTTGGTGTAAATGTAGGGGGTAGGGTTTTAGGGTTTGGTGTAAATGTAGGGGGTAGGGTGTAGGGTTTGGTGTAAATGTAGGGGTGGGTTTAAGGGCTTGGTGTAAATGTAGGGGGTAGGGTTTTTGGGTTTGGTGTAAATGTAGGGGTAGGGTTTTAGGGATTGGTGTAAATGCAGGGTGTAGGGGTTAGGAGTTCGGGTTTGCTGTAGGTCAGCTCGGAGAGAGCTGGTAATGCCGTACACTATTCCAGAGGGGCAATGAGAGGGTTCTGGGCTGAGCTCCAGTAATAGCCAGCGCTAGCCGTGCTAACGTAAAAGCAGCCCAGGCCAGCCAACCCATCAGACTGAGCTAATGGAGGGTGAACACTTGCTAAGGTGGCTGACTCCTCAGCCAAGCATGAAGCAGTGTGCTCCCTCGGCCCAGGGCTGGCTGCCGAGCTCAGAGAGTGGGTGGCCTTGGTGGAAACCCAAACGCCCGAGCCAACCGCGGCCCAGGGCAGCATGCTAACGTGTTCTACCCCGTGGCTTGGCCAGCCCGGGCCCTGCGCGCTCCTTCGCCTGGGGAGCTTGGTCCAGATTGAGCTCTCCTTTCTTCCAGTGCTGCTTCTGCGGTTGCTTTGAAGGTTCAGCAGAATCGCAGACGTTCCTCCGCCAGCGCGTCGCTGCTGTCCGTCCCAGCTGGAGCATCTGAAAGTGAGAATGTGGAGCTGCTCCTTAAAGTGTTCTTATCTCCTCCAGCGCTCGACCGGACCAACACCAGCCCTGCCGTATAAACACCACCGCACCGCAGATGCTCACTGATCAGATCAGCCTGTGAACACCACCACCACCACCACCACCATCACACTAAGCTACCGGCTACTGTTACATCTGCTCTCTCCCCCCTCCTCTCTCTCCCTCTCTCATTCTTTCTCTCTACCCATTTCTCTTTCTTTCTCTCTCTCTCACACTTTTTCTCTTTCTATTCTATGCTCTCTATCTGTCCCCTCTCTACCTGTCTGTCTCTCTCTTCCTCTCTCCTTTCTCTCTACCTGTCTACCTCTCTCTCCCTCTCTCCTCTCTCTACCTGTCTCTTTCTCTCTCTCTCACACTTTTTCTCTTTCTATTCTATGCTCTCTATCTGTCCCCTCTCTACCTGTCTGTCTCTCTCTTCCTCGCTCCTTTCTTTCTACCTGTCTACCTCTCTCTCCCTCTCTCCTTTCTCTCTACCTGTCTCTTTCTCTCTCCCTCTCCCTCTCTCTCTGTTTCTCACTCTCTTTTTCTCTCTCTACTTATCTCTCTCTCTCTCTCTCTCCTCTTTCTCTACCTGTCTACCTCTCTCCTCTCTCTCTACCTGTCTATCTCTCTCCCTCTCTCCTCTTTCTCTACCTGTCTACCTCTCTCTCCCTCTCTCCTCTCTCAACCTGTCTATCTCTCTCTCCCTCTCTCTCTACCTGTCTATCTCTCTCTCCTTCTCTCCTCTCTCTACCTGTCTACCTCCCTTTCTCCTCTCTCAACCTGTCTATCTCTCTCTCCCTCTCTCTCTACCTGTCTATCTCTCTCTCCCTCTCTCCTCTCTCTACTTGTCTATCTCTCTCTCCTTCTCTCCTCTCTCAACCTGTCTATCTCTCTCTCCCTCTCTCCTCTTTCTCTACCTGTCTACCTCTCTCTCCCTCTCTCCTCTCTCAATCTGTCTATCTCTCTCTCCCTCTCTCTCTACCTGTCTATCTCTCTCCCTCTCTCCTCTTTCTCTACCTGTCTACCTCTCTCTCCCTCTCTCCTCTCTCAACCTGTCTAACTCTCTCTCCCTCTCTCCTCTCTCAACCTGTCTATCTCTCTCTCCCTCTCTCTCTACCTGTCTATCTCTCTCTCCCTCTCTCCTCTCTCTACCTGTCTATCTCTCTCTCCTTCTCTCCTCTCTCTACCTGTCTATCTCTCTCTCCTTCTCTCCTCTCTCTACCTGTCGATCTCTCTCTCCCTCTCTCCTCTCTCTACCTGTCTATCTCTCTCTCTCTCTGTATCTCTCTCTACCTGTCTATCTCTCTCTCTCTCCTCTCTCTACCTGTCTATCTCTCTCTCTCTCCTCTCTCTACCTGTCTATCTCTCTCTCCCTCTCTCCTCTCTCTCTCTGTATCTCTCTCCCTCTCCTCTCTCTATTTTAATCATTTTCCTCTGTCTTCTTTTTTTTGTTTGTTTTTTTTTTTAGCTTTTTTCTCCACCAAGACTAAAGCGGGACTCGTCACTGAAGATGACCCGCTGCCATTCTGAGTCACTCCATGACAGTCTGGTACGACACCACTGCAGTGTTTGGTGACGGTGACGTGGTGTTAAGGACAGTCGTGGTAACGGTCTGTGTGCATGTAGTCCTGCGTGGTGCAGCCGTCTGCCGATGGTGCTGCACTAACAGGAGGACTCATGGAGGACTCCACCGCTCTCTGGAGGTCTGTAGTGGTGGTGTTGGGTCGGTCAGGTACAGAGATAAGACCCACCCCTGCCTACGTCACCTGCGTTGTCGAGCCTAAAACTCCATTTCCATGTCTCACCATGTCAAACCTACACACCAGTTCTTCTAGGTGGAGACCAATCCACACAACCACTTGTGGAATCAGTGCGGCGATGCTGTGCTACACAACACTAGTTCCTCTCCCACAACGTTTGGACAAGGAGGAGAACTGATTTAACTGGGTTGAGTTTCTGTGTGCGGATGGAGACGGTTGGGGTTTCAGTAAGTGGCTGCCGCCAGTGGAGGAGTGATGGTTTTCCCTCCCTTTCTGTTTGCCAGTTGCTTCATCCCACATCTGTGGTCAGCTCCTAGCATGTCCCCGTCCCATCCAAATAACTTCTTCCCCCTCATTTGTCAACACGTTAGTAGAGGAAATGTTTTCTGGAGCGGGTGCCCAGCTTTCCGACCCGCTCCAAACCGTACCAGAGCTCTGCTTAAATACAGGATGGCAACCAGTCATCAACCTCAGTCAATGAACACAGGCTCCCCACTGCCATCAGAGGAAACCAGGGGCTGGTGGTTGCTCTGCGGTGCCGCTGGTGGCTTTGCTTCTTTCCTGTTCCCGTCCTGAAAGTCAGACGGGAATATTAACCTCATCCACAAACTGGGGAACTCAGAGCATTACACCAGTTACATGTTTCGCCGGTTATCCGAGTGAAAATAAGTTCCATCCTCCACAGAGAGCACCCACACACCCACACCCACACACAGCAGAAAGCTGCTACTGTAACAGGTCAGAACTTAAATACACGGCCGCCTCAGAGGACAAACCACACACCTGTATCTACACTCCATCAGCTCCACTGACCGTACAGGACGCTGTAGGTGTACAGGTCCAGACTGTAGTCCATCTGTTTCTCTGTGTACTGTATTACCCTGTTCTTCAATGGTCAGGACCCCCACAGGACCCCCACAGAGCAGGTGGTCCCAAGACTATCCTGTGGGGCAGCGTCCTGTGAGCATGGTGGAGGTAGTATCATGGTGGAGGGCTGCTTGGGCGTCTCTTGTATGCCCTGTGTATTTGCTGTGGTGTTCCAGGTGGTTGCTAAGACGGGTTTCTATGGTATTCCTAATGGCTGCTAAGTTGTTAATGAGCGGTTCCTATGATATTGCAGGGGGTTGCTATGGCATTGTTTCAGTGTGACAGGTGGCTGTCAGGGTGGTGTTAAGAGGTTGATGTACCACACATGTTCATGGTGTTCCAGGTGGTTGCTAGAGTATTCCAGGTGCTTCCTATGGTATCTCAAATGTTTGCTGTGGTGTTCCGGGTTTTCGCTAGGTGGTTGCTGTGGCCTCTCGGGTGGTTCCCAGGGCGTTGCTAGCATGTCTGTAAGAGCAATATGTTATTCTGCTTCCATGCCATAGTATTCCAGGTGGTTACTAAGGTATTTCAGATGGTTGCCAGGGTGTTTCAAGGGTGTTGTTAGGATGTTGCTATGGAAGTTTTTTTTTTAGTGTTTGATGGTTCCTGTGGTATCCTGGGTGCCCCCCACTGTGTTGCTTGCATGTTGGTACGAGGTTGATATGCTATTCTGCTTCCTTGCTGAAGTATTCCGGGTGGTTCTTAAGGTATTGCTGATGGTTGCTTTAGGGTTGCTATTCCAGTGCGTTCCATTGTTGTCCATGAAGCCCTGTGAGTTGCTGAGATGTTTTAATGGTTAAACGGATGTTTTTTTTAGATTCAGTGTTGAACAATAATAACATAAACTTTATGTTTTGTAAGAGTTGCAGTCGTGAACTCGCCCTTATTGTTCCTTTAACTCTGTGGTTGATCTTGTCTGGCTGTTCTGGAGCAGCAGACAGGAAGGGGTGAAGAGGCACGTCCCGGGACAGAACCGTCTTTTCTTTGGAAAAACTGAACAACTGCCCTCCTGTGTTCAGGGTGTGTTTGTAAACATGGTCTCTGCCGTGGTCTGCCTGAGCCTCCTTTCACTGTTTATCTGAGCGCTCAGGCAGCGTTTCCCCATGTCTCTGTGCAGAGGCTCAATCTAAACACTCGCTGTGCCCACTCGCCCCGCTGTCTGAGCCTCTGATACGTACGTGCTCCTTATACATGTTTGTGCTGGCACCCACACGGACCCCTAGGAGGACGTCAGGCCTGTGTACGTGTTTGTGTGTTGGTGAGAGAGAGGGAGGCTCTGTACGTGTATCAGGGCTGTTACAGGGCCCGTATCCTCCCCTTCACTGGAGCTAGTTCAGGTACGAGAACAAGCCGTCCCCCAGCTTCTCTAGAAACACACACTGGGCCTTCTAAGACTGATATATGCAAATGAGCTCTGTTCTGATTGGCTGTGCCTCTTCAACATGGTCATACCAACCAGAGAGAGTGGCAGGTGCCCAGTAATGTTCAGGAACTGGGGGATGGTTTTTATGGTGTTCCAGCTGGTTGCCAAGGAAATGCTAGGCATTTGTTTTATATTCCAGGTGGTTGTAAAGGTGACACTTTTTGCTTTCTAAGGTATTCTGGTGGTTGCTAAGTGGTTGCCATGGTGTTGGAGGTGGTGACTAGGCTGAATGGTTGAAATGGTATTCCAGATATTTGCTTTCAGGTGGGTGGAATGAAGTTGTTAGTTCCTTTTATAGTATTTCTGGCGGTTGCTAAGTTGTTGCTAAGTGGTTTCCATGATATTGCAGGTGGTTGCTAGGTGTTTGTTAAGATGTTGATATGATATTCCATGTGTTTGCTGTAGTATTCCAGGTGGTTGTAAGGGTGTTGCTAGTTGGTTTCTCTGATATTTGTACAGTTGCTAATGGTGAAAATGATGCTGCAGGTGGTTACTAGGACATTTAAAATGTTGCTATGGTGTTTTTTATGATTGCTATGGTTCTGCAGGTGGTTGCAAGTGTGTCGGTAGGTGGTTGCTATGGGATTTCACGTGGTTGCTGGGGTGTTGTTAAGAGGTTGATATGGTATTATATTAGAGGGAGAGAGAGAAATATATATATATATATGTTTATTTGTTTCTATGGTATTCTTGGCACTAAGTTGTGATAAGTTATGATATTGCGGGTGGTTGCTAGGAATGTTTCAAGGAGTTTGATGTCGTAGGCCAGGTCATTGCTGTAGTATTCCAAGTGGTTATTATGCTATCTCAAGTGGTTGCTAGGTAGTTGCCATGGTATCTCATGCGGTTGCCATGGTGTTGCTAGCATGTTGCTATGGAGTTGTTAAGAGGTTGATATGGTTTTCCACGTGCTTACTACAGGATTCATGGTTCATAGGGTATATATGCTACACGCTGGTGTTTCAGGTGGTTTCTAGGTGGTGCCGATGGTGTCTCAGCAGTCTCGTATACCCCATAAAGATGAATGGAGCTGAAGCACCTTGTTTGATGGAGCCCACTGAGGCACCTAGAGGTTCTTCTCACAGGTTCCTCCAGCAACCGCGTTACAGTAGAAGCTATTTAAGGTGCCCAGAAAGGAATTTCAGTTCTTTGAGTCCGCTGTTGGATGTGTGAGGCACCTGGGCTGTTACAGTGTAGGTTTAGGTGTGGCGTCAGTGTTGTTTAGCTCTGGTAACACAGTGGCCAATCGCAGGGCGGTCAGGCAGGGCCCCAGCTCGCAGCGGAAGCTCCCAGGCCACAGGAAGTACAGCGCTGCATTGTGTGCGGAGGCCCTGTATTAAGCGTATCATCGCCTAAATGCTGCGCCTTTCACCTGGGGATTAGCCTCCGGGACAGAGAGACGCCCACCCTCACCACGTTCTGTCACAAAGATTCATCTACCCCACCATGCTACTGTGTGAGCGTGCACGCACAGGCCACCGCGAGTCCGGGGACTCTGAGCTTTACAGAATGACTTCAGTGTAAATCAGCCCGTCCCCCGACCATATGCTGTAACATTATAGAAGTTTATTTTAACTTCATTACTGCACTTTTATTTACACCCCCAGAGCAGTTCTCTACAGCCTCTCTTTCTCTTTCGCCCGGCAGTCGAGCTTACCTGAATTTGGATTCGGTTTTGTGGCGGTAAAACATCCAAACAAATTCATCACTGAAATATCACTAAACTGCCCACAACTGTGCTACTACGGCTGTACCAAAACAGTGAACAGCCCAGTGCACGGCAGCTACGACTTCCAAACCACAGCGCAAAATAACAGTGGACTTTTCACCTTTTCACTTTTCACCTCCAAAAATTTACAGAACTATACATTTACAGAGGAATAGTTTTACAGATTAAAAAAAAAATTACACACATTTTTTTATTAAATTATTGTGATCAAACTACATAAAGAGCAAAGGCTGTGAGTAAGAAAATATGTGAATATATAAAGCCTGGAGCCAATGGGAAATGGTGTTTGTAATGATACAGGAAATCTGTAATGAAATCTGCTGTAAATTTACAGTTTGGTACTTTTGAATTCAAACATTTGATTTTTATTTTAGATTTTTTTGTTCCCAACTGCTGCTCCCAGTTTTTTTTGTCCATTTTATATAAATAATATTAATAATAATAATAATATATATATTATTATTTTATTATTATTATTATTATTATTATTATATAATATTATATATATATATATATTGGGATGGAATATTATTACAGACTATTATTACAGCACATAAATATAAAAAGATTTATCTTAAAAGTGCAACATTAAAATAAAAACATTAAATTGTTTGGACATACAGCTTTATATCATGTGCTCAATGTCCTGCATAATGAATTACAGATGAGTTACTGTCATTTTGTGTAAGTTTGCATGCAAATTAAGATTAAACAGAAAAAATACTGTATAAATAATACTGTCAATTTACTATAAATAATAAAAACCACACTGCGAGCTGAGTTCCTGTTCGAGCATATATTTAAAACAGCTTTATATCGTATCCTTTGCCAGTCGCAGTCAACGTTTAGGTACGCCCCCTCTAAATGGATTTAGCTGGTGGTCTTAAAAGACTCTTCTACAGTGGTACCCTGAAGACTGAGCTCCACCTGCTGAAGAACAACTGAAAAGCAAGTCCATTGCTATCCTGTGTGAATCACTCACATCATGATATCATCTACTGCCTGATGTTAGATCACACAGTATGATACGCTCACTGCCATATCTCCACCATCTAGTAATATATATTTAGTGGTGTAAAAACTTTGATCTCTTTTTCTGCACAGTGTAAAAGCTCTAGCTCTCCTTTCAGGTTAGTGAATATTCATGATGGACCGACCAATAGAATCGCTCCAAACCTGCTTAGTAATAAACCTTGTTCTATCAGCTCCACTGCAGGGTAAGGAAGCTGCTCCACCCCTCGGTTATTTTAAGGTGTTTGTGATCTAATTAGTAACCATTAATAAGAAAAAGCTTAATAAAGCATTCGTAACCCCTTTATAAGGGCTAATTGTTGTGCTAGTGGCTCTGAAAGCTCCCTCACAGGAGGTTATTACATGGTTATGGATGCGCTGCCTGATGAGAGATGGAGGGTGTTTACATACACCTGAAAGTCTGATTATCTGATCACTGAGGTGCTCATGTAGACAGCCCACTCTGGTTTCTCAGACTGGATTAAGAACTACACCTGGAACGTCAGAAGGGATGATGGGATCATAGTGTCAGTCTCAGGCAGGGCTTCTCAGTGCATGTGTACATGTGTAGGTGTTTATGATAGTGTGGAGAAGATCCCAGCCTTAAACTCCATTCATGGTGGAGGGATACATGCTGCAGGGCGCTGTGAGGTCAAATAGTCCCCCAAAGGAACTTAGTATTTCCAGGTTTCCCAGATTTTCACCATCAACATTCCATATCACATTTAGGAGGCACGTGTTAACCAATCAATTAAAGGTCTATATGTGTGTTCTAGACATGGAGAACCCTGGTTCCCATTACCACCACTGTACAGAACATCTGAAACATCTCATACCAGAGCTAGACTTCCTATTTCTTCATCACTTAATGCCGCTTCCCTCCTCCTCCCAGCCTTCTCTCTTCGTCACTCTGTCTTCATCAGCTCAGTGTCAGTGAGTGTGCGGCGTTCAGGTCGGTTCTGTTCTTCGCTCTAACTCCTTTGTCAGCTTCTCTGCCGTGTCGTTTTCCACCGTGCAGTTGTGCATTCAGCTCTGCAGCGCTGCACTCACACTGGGCGCCCCCTCCCTCCGTTTCCCGACTTCATCCTCTCTTTGTTTAGCGCTCTCTTGAGGAGAAAACATTTTGTAAACTGAGGAGAGATGGATGGGGAGTTATTCTCGCTGTCTTCCTTCTTCCGGCTATAAAAGCTAAGGAGCGTGGACGATGTCCCCGCTTTGTGAGCGAAAAACGCAGATGAAGAAGAGATTTGTGCTAACGCACGTAGGGGCAATGCACATCGCGGACTGGCTCCCATCACTAGCCTACCGGGCCCAAAAAACGTTAAAATCCTCTCTCCTTCAGGAATATTGCTTAGTGATGTATCGCCGGTCTGACACCTCTTATTAGAAGAAATGGTGAGGCCCAGACTTTTTGTCCTGGTGGGGTTGGGGGCAGGGTTTTTGGAGGCCCTAGAGCCGAACAGGACGACAAAATGAGTGACTTACAGTATCAGTTTATTTCTGTTCCTGAAATAGTTAATACAAGTAAGGTCTACACTAACGTACTAACAGTCATGTGATCTAGAATCTAGATTGATTATGAAAGGGGTGTTCCCGTCAGGGGGCGGCGGCTTGGGAACGCCCACACACCTGTATGTATGTTGTGCGTGGAGGGCTATCTTGTGAGTGAGGTTGAAACATCATAGCGTGGAAGTAGACGGGGAAATGTGAATCAACCTTTCCTGAACCAAGTCTAAAAAATGACGGTGCATGCCAGAATAGATGGCCGCATTCCCATTTGCCCAAGTTTATCTCCGACATTTCTTGATTCAGTCACAGTGTCATGTGTGTAACAGGAATACATCATAGCAAGCATTACTACCTTGGATCGCCTCAACAGTGGACAGCGTAGTGGACGCCCATGGGTGTTCAGGAGTGATCGTGATGACCACCGCTGGCGTGTAGGAAAAAAAACACCCACCAACGACGCAACATTGGCAGCTCAAGGCTCATTGCAGGACAGCTCCCACACTCATATCCAGCAGGTCAGTGCAGTCGATCTTATAAGCTTCCATGGGATAGGGAACAGATGACCAGCACCAGAGCACCTGTCTGTTAAACCCCACACCACACGTACTGCACACACAGCGTTCTCGCCTCTGTAGAGCTCTTGAGAGTGCTAACCCTGGATCGCTGGATGACTGGCAACATGTTAGCTGGTGGCCTCCTTTACTGGTGTGTTGTAGTCCCACTAGTCTGTCATTGGACCGTGGCTGTCCACACTACGTTTCCAGTCCTTCATGCACTTCATGTACCCCCTCAGGACATTGCACCCTGTCATTGGGCCCACGTTCTCCAGAGTTGGTTTGAGGAGTGTTCTGGAGTGTTCAGACGAACGGTCTGGCCTTCATGTTCACCATTGGGCGCGACATGAAGCACGATCAAGCTACTATTCCAGCAGCATCATGCCTCCTCCAAAGTCACTGTTTCAGCACTTCAGCTCCACAAGACAACACCTCATACAACTTATACAGGTGTGGGCGTTCCCAAAGCTTTTAGGCCGTCCCTGAGGAGGTAGCACACCTTCATAATCAGTCTACATACTGATACCACATGGCTTTTGGATTGTTGGTGTGTATGGACCATTTCAACAACTGCGCTCCTGCAGAAGAAGCAGTCTGAGGACACGAACACGAAGCCACTATCTGATTAACCCTTCATGAAATTTAACAAGCTGCGAATGGATGCTAAGAAATCCCTCCAGAAGAAACCTGGAACCCAACCTGTGTAGTTCTGACCTGCTCCCCAGCGCTCCCAGCAACGCTCATCATGGCTAGTGCCGTCCTTTACAAAGCCCAGCTTTCATCTTACTCATTCATGATGCACATCCTACTCACGATCTTTTCTTTAATGTGCTGTATGACCCTGTTTTATTTGTGTGCTCTAATTCTTAGACACAAAGTTTTGTGGCGTATCCCGAGCTAAGTTCATCGTAACGCCTCATAGTGACCATACCAAAAATGAATCTATTGACCAATAACTCAAGACATACTTCCAAATGTTGGCCGCTGTCCCAGACTCTTTTTTTTTTTGTTTGAGTTTAGATCCCAGCAAACGACACCGTCCTTAAACTCAAGTTTGACTACGGAAAAACAAGCCAAGGCAAGTTCTGTGGCGCGTTCAGATCCTCTCATAACCGGTATTTCACAAACGAGCTTTAGTTGTCGGGCACAACGGGCCAAACGTGTGCTGCTCTCATTTACCTACGTATTTCATAGCGTGTTCATCGGTCCGGTGAGCCGTTACGACTGCCTTAAGCCCTGTTGCTCCTGTTGGCTATCCAGTTAAGTGCTGAGCTCGAACCTTCGGGGCTCTCTGCAAACAGAGCCTGACTGGAGGTCGCCTTGGCCTGATAATGAAGTGGAACTTTGCTGAAGAGCGCCGAGAATTTGAAGAAGTGCCTCCGAGTTGGCATGGAAACCGAGACAATAGACTCTTGGTTATTAAGTGAAAGCGGTGTCTCCGTCAAATCCCCCTCGCTATCTGCGCAGCCTTCTATTCTGTTCTCCTGGCCAGCTCCCAGACGACTGCTTACTTCCAAACTCATGCATATTCACCGCAAAAAAAAAAAAATCTTCCGGTAGGCTGGAGCACTGAATGGGTGGGGTACCGACGGTACGGGGTCACCTCCAGCTGCAAGCGGAAAAAAAAAAAAAAAAAAAAGCTCACCTCTGTGGAATTTTATTTGTGCCTGGTGGACAATGGGCAGAGACGGGGAACCAACCGGGCCTATAGGGCACATGCTGCTCTAAGAGTAGCTTGAACAGTGTAGCTTCATCACAGTCTGGCCTGTATGTGGGTAGGGATGAAGGGAGGAACGAGGGATGAGTGGTCAGTTTGGAATGGGTTGTCCTTCCTGACCTGGTAGTTTTGTGAGTTAGCGTCGGATGCTCTCTGTGCGCAAGAGGAGTTTTTGTGCTTGAGTCTTGAAGGGGTGGTTTGACAGTTTGGGGGCGGGAACGAGGGGCGGTTCTGTTGGCGAATGCTATTGGCTGATGGCACCTGGTACAGTGATGGACCGCCCACTACAAAACAACAAAGATGGCGGGCAAAGAGGAAGGCCGGCAGCTGAGATAAATTAAAATCAATCGCTGGCTTATTAAATTACTGATTTAATTGTGAAGCTTAACTTACCTTTTTATAAGCACACATTCACTCTTGTAGCCCACTTGCCTGTTTCCATCAACTTACAACAAATGCAGTTACAATATGCAGCGAGAGGAATCCTGAGTATACTGAAGCAGCCGTACAGCCGTATACAAAACAGACCTCCAGATTATACAGTCCTGTAAACGAATACTGTCTGTCTGTGTGACCTGTCGCAAGCTGAGCTCAGTACTTAACGTTAGCCCTAACTAGCTGAGCTTACTCCATCAAACAGCTACACTGTGTTGCAAATGACAAACGTATTGTAGACACAACACACATCACGGTACATAGGTCCTGTAACATAGTCCTGTAACATGGTGCTGTAACACAGTGCTGTAACACAGTCCTGTAACACAGTGCTGTAACACAGTGCCGTAACACAGTGCCGTAACACAGTCCTGTAACACAGTGCTGTAACACAGTCCTCTAACACAGTGCTGTAACACGGTACAGTAACACAGTCCTGTAACATGGTACTGTAACACAGCGCTGTAACACAGTCCTGTAACTCAGTGCTGTAATACAGTCCTGTAACACAGTGCTGTAACACGGTCCTGTAACACAGTGCTGTAACACAAAGCTGTAGCACAGTCCTGTAACACAGTCCTGTAACACGGTACTGTAACACAGTGCTGTAATACAGTCCTGTAACACAGTGCTGTAACACAGTGCTGTAACACAGCCCTGTAACACAGTCCTGTAACACAGTGCTGTAACACAGTCCTGTAACACAGTGCTGTAACACAGTGCTGTAATAACACAGTGGGCTAGTAGTTGCCCACGCACAGTGCTGTAACACAATCCTGTAACACAGACAGTGCTGTAACACTAGTTCCTAGTAGACACGGTGCTGTAACACAGTCCTGTAACACAGCGAGCTGTAACACAGTCCTGTAAAGCAGGCACTTGTATAGGTTGTCAGAGGATACCAAAAAAGGTTGTCAGTCCACTAGATGACCAGGTGCCATCACAGCCAGTAGTAGCATTCGCTGCAGTTTGGGTGGTGTAGGTAAATTAGTGGGTGGAGTTTGGGCTACTTTGGGCAAAAATGAAATGGGGGAGGGGGGATAGGAAGGAGGGATAGAAATAAGAGTAGATGAACAGAACAGTGGAGGTACCGAACCCAAAACATGGACTTCCTGCTTGGGGGTGGCTCTTTCCTGAGGTTAATGTATCAGCAAATGGTGGTGTGTCAGTAAGATGGAATGTAACAGTAGATGGGGTGTTCTGACCACTTTTCAATCCCCACTTATTCCTAATTGAGTCCTGTTGCTACGGTTGACGAGAAACACGATAAAAAATGCTGTACAATACAAGAGCAACATCGCGTTCCCATTTTTGGAGAGGGAATGTGTGTCGATATCCTGAAAACTGCGAGACCAGGGTTATCAGAGAAGTGTGCACCGCTAAGAACGAGGGCAGAAGAGAAGCGTTTCTCCTGCAGAAACACACAGTTCGTCTCCTGGCAGAACAGGTTCGCGGGCGCCTCCTCAGCGTTTTTAGACTCCCATCCTCGGTGACTGTTTTCAATCCAATTCCCCCAAAAAAACCATAAATATCCATTCCCCCCACAGCTTGAAAAGCTGAGTGGTTTTAACTTTCCTCTGCCTCCTCTGCAGCCCGCCAGTCTCTGAGAGATCGGCCTGGGGATGACAAGACTTCAAACTCACCCCTGAACCGGAAACGCTCGGCCAGCCGTAAAAGCTCAGGTAGAGGTGATGCCCCGTGCACCTCCTGCGAGAATGCTGGATGGAACGAGCGAGCACCTTTAAATCTTCTCGCTTTGCACTCCTTATGTAATGCTGGGCTACCTCACTATGGTTGTTGTTGTGGATGTCGGCGCTTATGGCACTGGCGCGCGGCGGCCCGCTGAGTTTCTGAGGGGAGAGCTGGAGCGTCATCTTATGGATGAGAACAAGCAGAGAGAGGCCTAGTAATATAATTAAGATTATTAAACTACCATTCATCATTTATAGGCCCAGCTCGGCTGCAAGACGCGCTCGCGCTGGGACCATCGTGTTTAACGTTCAGCATGCTAGCAGGAAGAAAGCGGAACGCACACAGTTTGGTTTCGGACTGGGTTAGCGTGTTGGTTTGTGCTTCGGCTATTTTCGCTCGTGTTAATGAGACAGTGTACATAATGGAGCTCTAACAGGTTCTAACGCAGCACATATTCCAGGCGGCTCTGCTGCCATGAGCGGCGATCATCTGATCCCTGATGTGGGAAGAAGCACGGACAGCGTCGACATGCACGGATATTAGATATTCACTGGTGGGGTGATGGTAACTGCCATAATTAACGACCACACCCATGGTATAGGACAGTACTGACATTTCAATACACACTAACAAGCAACAGAGTGTAACTGTAGCGAGCACCATTTAATGGTTGAATCTGAAAAATTCGACCAAAAACAACCTAGAACTGGAGCAACATCTTCAACAGGATCCTGGAACACTTTCCATCCTGCAGTACTGCACATTCGCCACTCTGTGGACAGTTTGCCCAAACCGTCTCTGGACAATAATGGAGCAGCTCGCGCTCAGCGTCTGAACCCTGAAGAGACTGGAGAGAGGAGCAGCTCCACCTTTTATTAGCACCACCTTACCCAAACAAGGCAGCCTGTAAGTAGCAGTAGACATCACTGTGTGTGATTGTATCCGTCATAGTGTGGCGGTTGGTTGGCTATAGCACATCATCTTAAACTGAGAGATAAAAAAAAAAACAAACCCCCCCCAAACCTTCAAGACTCCATAGTGAGGATCCAGCTTTAATTCTACGCGTGTGTTGGGGTACCAGATGGAGCCCAGTAGCTAGTACAGGTTGGAACGTTAGGCGACTAGCATTAGTCACTCTTCAATCGCGGTAACTACGTCACTAGCTAAGGCTAAACGTATGGTGAGGCCGGAGCTTATTTACACAGAGGCTCATTTTATTTAGTCTGTTTCCACATGGTGCTTCAGTGTGATCATCAACGGGGGAGTCTTGCGGTAAATCGGCCAATCAGAGCAGAGCTCATCAGATTATTCATGAGCCAGATCATAGGGCTGAGATGTTGCACGGTGTAGAACCACATCTGGCCATTTTTCACACATACCTTCTATGGTGGGTTCTCAGTACTAACAGTCATTTAGCATTTTAGTATCTAGGGAACTCTGCATGAATGAGCTGTTTGACGTTGATTGATTAAAGCGTCCCTGCCTCCTTACTGGGAATTTCATGGCATGGATTAGCATGTGCAGCCTGGTGATGACAGCTTAGCCTAGGAGAACCAGGAAGCTCCACAACCATTCCGTGTTCCCTTCAGGAAATGCACTAGTCTAGTTGTGGTTCTTCTTCTTGGTAATATATGCATTTTTTTTTTTGCTGTTTTTTTTTTTTTTTGTGTGGTAGCTAGTCCTGCAAGATTCCAGATATCAGTACTGTTCCAACTTTGGAATTTCGGTGTGATCCGGATTGGAGTGTTTACAATTCCGATCCATCTTATGGTTTCCAGGGAAGCTTCTTTAAATTCTGCATTGTTTCCCATTAAGAATGAATGAGGGTGGACAGACTGCAACACACCATACGACTGTACTCAGACTGCGACAGATCACCTGAGCTCAACATTAATGATTAGTCTGACCAAGACACTAAGAAGGAAAGAATAGATATTAAAGCCTAAAAATACTATAAAAAAAACAGTCTAATAAAACGGCACGACCAGCTCAACATCACCTGTTTTGTCTTGCCCCATCACTCAGCACTTCCATAGAGGCCCATTCATTTTTCACCCCATTTCTATCTACATTCTATTGTTTCCCTTAACCTACAGCCAACCCAACTGCATGTATCACCCCAAACTCTATTACCCTAGACCATATCTGAACCGACACTACCTCTAATGGGTCGTGTTATATATCATACCCTACTGTCTCCTCCCATAGACCTCCCATTCATCATTTTAGTAACTGGCTAGCAATAAGCTTGTGTGACTGCGACACAACCTCTACAAGTTTCTAACCTGCTGGAATTCTATACCATACACATCCTGCACCCCGTAAGTAAAGAGAAGTATATATATATTATATATATATATATATATATATAATATATATATGTATATACTGTATATAAAATACAGTATATATGTCCGTATGTGGTTGTAGTACTATGTCTATATAATACAGTCATTTATATGTATGATGATATTTCTTATAGAATGTGATAATCATCGGTATGAATTGGATCCCCTAAAGCATATACCTCACTCCTAACCCCACCGTTCTGCACCCACATCTCTCGCTCGGCGTTAGTGTTGTTGTTTAGTGCCTTGTATCACGTGACCTCATTTGCTGCGGTAAATTTTGCCTGGCTTCGTGATTTTCATCTAGTAAACGGTAAATTTTACTCCTCACTAATAGCCTGTAATGCCTCAGGTTTTTTCCGAGACTCATAGCTATGTTGTTCGGGCGTGTGTGCATATTCAGCCGACTCCCATAAGTCTCCACTTTTATACACCATTCATTATTCATTCGAGCAATCATATATTATGAGTTTTATATTCTCCATGACAATTTGGACTGAGGTAGGAACAGTGGCGTTTCTGACAGACTGGGTCCATACGGAAACAATGCATGTTTAAATTTTATGTACATTGGAATCGACGTAGCCTGCGATAGGACTCACAGCTCATAAAGGGATCCAACACTGGACACTAAATCGCTACCAATCGTTATTTCTTCACTCTTTACTCTGCTGCACAAGCTCAGCAGAACAACCTTTCATACTCCGGACTATCACCGCAAGCTGCACAGTTGCACATGCAAGGTTTGGGTCCCTCCTATGGTCAGGTTTCCTGGATTTGTTGGGTGTAGGTACAAGACCACTATCATGGTTTCGATCTTAGACGGAAACTGAAACACACTGGGATAAAATGAGGGCGTTATTACGATTTTTATATTATACAAATTAAATATATTTCTAATAGAAAATTCTGTATATACACTCAAACATTATGTGTGCATATCGTTTCTGTCGTATGACTGCGCCAAAATTAGAACGTTACACAGGAGAGGGACAAAAGCATGTGTTGTTTTTAATGTTAAGTTTAACATTAACAGATCATTTTACCCACACCTTCAACTAACCCACACCCAAACCCCACCTACCCCACCAGCATACAAACACCGCCCAAACCCCTACCACAAACCACCCACCCTACAAGCCCACCCCTAAAAATCTTCACCCTAAAACTCTTAACCGCTAACCCCCCACCCCCCCTGAAACAAATTCAGGAGCAAAATCTCAACCCCAAATTCCCAAATCCATAAATCCCCCACCCAAAATCCCCAGCCCCACAACATTCCCACTCCAAGTCTCCTCGAACGACCCCGAGACAAAGTCCCAACCTATCCAAATATATTCCAATCACAAATACCACCCCTTAATTCCCTTCCAGAAATCCCACCCCAAAAATCCCACCACCAAATGTCCCTAATCCAAAAATCTCCAGCCACCAGTATTCCAAGTTCGCAAAATCCCACCACCAAATGTCAGTCTCAATTCCAATATCCCACCACCAAATCTCCCATTCCAAAATGAAGACGCGTCCCAAATCCTACCTTTCACAATATCCCAATACCAAAAATCACAAGCACGAATCCAAATTGTCCCATCCAGCAAAATTTACACATCCCAAATTCCCACCCCAAAATCCCAATCCCAAATTCCTAGTCCAAAATCCCACCTCCAAAATCCCAACCCCAAATTCCCAATCCAAAATCCCACCACCAAAGTCCCATTTCAAAATAAGACCCCAAATCCTACCTCCAAATTCCCATTCCCAAATCCCATCCCCAAATTCCACCCCAACATCCGATACCGAAATCCCACTACCAAATTCCCACTCCCCAAATTCCACCCTAAATTCCCATTCCAAAATAATACCCCCAAATTCCCATTCCCAACATCCCGTACCAAAATTCCATCCCAAATCCCACCCTAAAATCCTGCCCCAATACATTAACACTTCATCTGAAAATCAATACCTCTATATCTACAACTCGCAAAATCCCACCTGAACAATCTCAAGTCCCCACCTCAAAGTCCCACCCACAAACCCCAGTTATCTAGAAACAAGCATCTCTACACCGCCCCCACCTCTGTCCTACCAGGTGTCTCCGGCCCCGCCTTCCTGGAGTGTAGGTATAGAAACGGCCTCGGCCATACTGTGGCGAGTTGTCCGTGAGGTACCACTAGTACAGCCCTGTCATTGCTTAATCCCACATCACTGTAACTCACACTCGTGTGAAAAGTGAATGAATTACATAAGAGTGTTCAGTAGACCTGATCACGCTTCACGAACCTTTCACTCTCCAGTGCCAGAACCCAGTCAGAAACCAGAACCACAGCAAACCCTGTGTAACGGCCTCCGAGCCTACTAGGGCCCGTACCCTAAGGCGGGCATGAGCTGGTCTCGAGTAAAACTCTTTTGAACCCCTGTTCAGGACTAGTCGAATGACTGACAGGGGTAACCACGCTCCCGTTAAATACCATGTGCCTTGCTTAATGAACCACACTGGCCAGAGTTTAGAACCATATCCACAAGGGGAACCACCATACCTGCTCCATACAATCTCAAAAGAACACCTTTTTCCACCATGCCGAGAACTGTCATAACAAGACAAGTGGTGCCTACATAGAACTTCATGAATTGCTCTATGAAATCTGAAAAAACAACTGACCGTTGTCAACAGAACCACCTAAGCATTGCAAGTGGTTCCTCATTGGGAGCTCATGGTTCGTAAATACGAAACCACATAGAACACATTCTACCTGAATCTCAAGAAACACACGAAACCAATGCATCCACGCATACGACTACTTAAGAATTGCCAGTGGTTTTATACAGAGCTCATCGAGTTCTTGAAACAGAACCATATAGAACACACTTTTCCGTCAAACTGAAGGAACCCAATGCCACCATGCATAGAACCATGTACAAGTGGTTCTACGTAGAACTCATGGATTTCTAAAGTAGGAACCATAAGTAGAATACATTCTCTGTCAATCTCAAAAACACAATTATCACCCATGCCATTTAACATGCCACAGTGTTCTTTAATAGAACCTATGGTTCTAGAGCAGAAGTCCATATGAAAACACACTCTCCATCAACCCTCAGCAACCGTTTCACCATGCACAGAAAACCATTATTAGAATTTTTAGCATGGAAATTGGTTCTATGGAGAACTATTCCGACCTGCAAGGAACGCCAGTATGTCCCTTGTGTGTCCCCTCAGCCTCAGATCCACCGCACCACTACGGTGTGTGCTGCCAGTGTCTGAATGCGCTGATGAAGGCTGCTTATACTGACGGAAGCTCCAGCTAGCTCCACTGTCACACCGCAACGCTCTCCACGTGCAACTCAATTAGAGAGCAGAGATTATTCCCCATTATCCGCTCCCCGGCCTCCTGCCCATGGGTAAGGCACTGGAGCATAGCTGGGAAGCGTGGCTGTAGGACACCACCTCCAGTGCCCCAGGGTTTGAGAGCGTCTCTCTGCGGAGACACGTATCAGCACTGTAGGATGAGGAGCAGCAAGGGCACCTCCCAGTTATTTTAGGCAACTGCAGGGAAAATGAAACTGTCTGGCCTTTATGTGGTACAGAGGAGCTGTTAGAAGATGCCCGCTATGACCAGAGAGCGGTCAAATACATAATCCTCATCATCCTTGTTGATTTCCTCTCGCGCAAGCCTTCAGAAGCCTTTATGTACAGGGCCGTTTCTTTTACAGCTCACAGAGAAAAAACCGGTGGGCCTAACACTTAGAGTCCCCTAAACCAGGCGCTGAGGAGTTATTCTTCCTAACGTACTTGTAAAAAACACTGGAGGAAACTTTTCTTGTCGTTTATGACAGGCTTGTAAATAGGTATGTGCCCCAGGGGCCGTATTATTGGGAGCTGGGCTGAAGGGGGTTTCTGGAGCTGTGGAAACGGCTTCAGCGAAGGCCGGTACAAGTAGCATGTGTATAGAAAGTTTAGGTAGCAGGTGTAACCTGCTGATATAGTAAAAACCCTCAAATTACAAAATACCATCTATTATAACACCACTGTCTGGAGGCAAAGTGCACAGTTTAGAGCTTAAGCACTTGGAGCGACTTGAGGCACTGACCCATACAGGATATTTGTATACGTTTTTTTTTTCATACACGGACACGGGGCTTTGTCTAACGTATATGGAATACAGTTCAAATTCTATTTTGCCTGATCGATTGTCTGAAAGTGCAACACTAAAAATTATTTTCAGGAATATATAACCATTTTTTATTTAAAAATCTATTATTAAATATACTTCTTTATATACGTAAATATATATTAATTATAACTTATCTATATAAACTTAAATATACTTACCTATATATACTTAAATGTATACTTAGTTAAACATATATATATTTAAATATACTTATCTATATATACTTAAACTATACTACTTTTAGTTTATATTACGTCAATATATCTTATGCTATGATATTACTGTCTAAATATACTGTAGTTATATATATATTTAGTCAATAACTTTATCTATATTACTTAAATATACCTTAGTTATATATATATTTAAATAGACTTGTCCTATATATAACTTAAAATATAACTATATCTATATATACTTAAATATAAGTAGGTATATATAATCTTTAAATATACTTATCTATATATCTTTAAATATAGCTTAGTTTATATATATATTTAAATATACCTTATCTATATAAAAAGAAATATTAAATATACTTAGTGTATCTACGTAAATAATTACTTATTCATATATAAGTTAAATTACTTATCTATAACTATATAATACTTAAATTTACTTATATACGTAACATATACTTAGTTATGATCTAATATATATAATAGTATAAATATAAATCTAGGTCTAACTAAAAAATATAATAGACTAAAGATAAGATATAAAACTAAGAAAGAGAATAAAAAATAAAATAAGGAAGATATATAATAAAAACCCCCCCCCCCCCCACCCACCCCCCTAATCTAACTACTAATAACAAGTCCCTAACTCTAACATATAAATAAGTGGAAAATATTATATATATATTTTATATTTACGACAGTAACAGTATCTTTAAATACCACTATATATAACATAATATCATATATATATATATAACTAAGTATATGTTTTGTAAGTGTTATCTCAGTAAGGATTATAGTATTATATAGATAATAATATTTAAATATATATAGCTAAGTATATTTACGTATATAACTACGTATATTTAAGTATATATAGATACCGGTATATTGTATATATTCTACACATATAACGTATAATTATATTTTAAGTATAGTTAGAGATAGTAAGTATCTTTACAAATTATATAAATAACTAAGTATATTCAGAGTTATATATCGATAAGTATTATTAAGTAGTATATAAAGATAAGTATATTTAAATATCTATATAACTAGTATATTTATAAGTATTATTATAAGATACGTATATTTAAAATTATATATATAACTAAGTGATATTTAAGTATAGTATAGATAAGTATGAGATTTACGTATATAAACTAAGTAGTATTGTGTATCTATATATGTATGTAGAGTAATTATTATTTAAATATTATAATAGAAACTAAGATCTATTTTACGTATATATAGGTAGTATACTTAAGTTTATATATAGATAAGTGTATAGTTATATATATATTTACGTATATAAATAAGTATATTAATAATAGATTTTAATCACAAAAATGGTATATCAATTCATGACAAATTAATTTTATGTGGTATGCACTTCAGAATCTGACAGCAATGAATTTTGAACTGTATTATCCCATATACGTTGAAAAGCCCGTGTCTCGTATATGAATGAATGTCCTTTATGGGTTCTCAGCCTATAGCTCCGTGCTTACCTAAACTGATTTGCCTCCAGACAATTATTGGTTGGTATGAGGGAGTGGGTGTTATAACTGGTATCTGAATTTGGAGGGTTTTACTATTGTGCAGCACATGTTTAACATGTCTGTACCTAAACCTTCACACACTGTGTACTGTACCGGACCTCCTGATCCGTTACTACACACAAGCTCCAGAAACCCCCTTCAGCACACAGCTCCCCAATACGGCCCCTGGGTCCTAATACATTTTACTAAGCCGATGATAACGACCAAGAAAGGGTCCTACCAGTGTATTCTTTTACAAGGCGGGGAAGAAACTCCTCACAGCGCCGTATTTAGGGGGACTCAAGTAAGTGTTTGGCCACCGGTTCTCGGGTCGCTGGTAAAGAAACGGCCGGTAAATGGCCTGAAGCTGCAGAGGCAAAATCAACATACTGGAGAAGGGATTGTTGCGCGCTCCTGGTCATGCTGGAATCTTCAGGCTCCTCTGTACCCAAAGGCCAGACTTTCATTTTCCTGCAGGTGCACTAAAATAACTGTAGATGCCCTGCTGCCTCAACCCAGCTTGAATCCGTCCGGCAGAAGAGGACTCATCAAACCGATAGTGGGGTATGAGGAGGTGTTGTCCTCCAGCCACGTCTTTGCCCAGCATGATCATAGTGCCTTCCCATGGGCAAGGGAGGCGGAGCGGACTTAATGGGGCATAATCGCCTGCTCTACTTAATGATGATGTATCAGTTGGATAGCGTTGCGTGTGTTGACGTGGAGCCGCTGGAGGCTCCGTCAGAAAACGCTCCACAGCGCATGTCAGTATCATACTGGCAGCCCACACCGTGAGTGGTCGCTCATGTCTATAAATTCCTAAATTGGGGATGTATTCTGGAGCTGAGGGGACAACACAGGGACATTACTGGTCGTGTTTGCCAAGGTCGGAATAGTTCTCAGCCATAGTAACACAATTACCATGCCTTAAAAATGGTTCTTCTGCATGGTGTGAAACGGTTGCTGGGACGCGGTTGATGGAGAGTGTGTTCTATTAAGACATGTCTGCTTAGAACCATAGGATTCATGTACTACCATGAATCCATCTTGCATGCTTTAATATGGCATGGTGAAATTGTCTTTATTATGCTGAGATTGATACAATGAGAGATATATTCCACATGGTTTCTCTTTAGAACCAATGAGTGATCTATACCGTAGAAATCACTTGCATGGTTTTTCTCTGCAGTGGCTGTCAGACTTGCGTGTCCTCTGCTTTTGTCGACGGCAAAATTTGTGTTCTATATGGTGCTGTTCAGGAACTCTTAGAGTCTGTTATAAAACCACTGGCATTACTGTATAGTAGTTCTCTGCTGTGGCAGCATGGGTTCTGGTGAGATTGACGAGTATTTGTTCTATGTGGGTTTTTCTATTGGCGGGGCTTCTATTTAGAACCATGAGCTCGCCCAAATAGAACCACACTGTCTAAATAGCATTAGGTGGTTCTGTACTCACGGTCAGTTGTATTTTTCAGATTAATAGAGAATTTATGAGTTCCTATGTAGAACCCACTTGTCTTGTTTAAACAGTTCTTCGGGCGATGTGTGAAAAGGGTTCTTGAGATTGATGGACAGTATTGAATGGTTCTGTATCGGTTAGCGTCTAGAACTCTGGGCCAGTGTGTGTCATAATAGCAAGGCAAGGTTTTAAACGGGCATGTGGTAACACCTATCATTCTTTCTTAGTCCCTGAAGGGTGTCAGAGAGATTTTACCCTGAGACCATGAGCCCGCTAGGGTACGGGCACACTAGGCTCGGTAATAGACTGCGGGAGGCCGTATTCACCAAGGGTTTGCTGGGTGGATTCCATGGTTCTGACTGGGTTCTAGGAACAAACACTGGAAGTGAAGGTTCTACTGAGCGGTGACATCTAGCTACTGCTCTAACACCTCTTCACTAATTCATTCATCTTATCATCTGACAGTTTTTTACTGTGATGTGTGGGAAGCAATGACAGGGCTGTCCGTCATCAGCACTCGCACAGCGGCCAGGCCGTCCTAACCACACCCAAGAGAGGCGGTGGCAGGGAACTGGAGGACAGAGGGGGCTGTGTAGAGATGCTTTGTTTCTTATAACTGGGTTTGGTTGAGGTGGGACTATTGAGGTGGGACTGAGAATTTCAGGTGGGATTTTGGTTGGTGTAGATATGAGGTGGTGATTTTCAGACAGGATATTGGGGCAGGATTTTAGGTGTTTGTGAGGGATATTGGGATTGGAATTTTGTACGGGATGTTGGGTAATGGGAATTTGGGGGTTATTATTTTGGGAATGGGAATTTTCAGGGTGAATTTGGGAGTAGGGAATTTGGAAGTGGGATTTCGGTATCGGATGTTGGGAGGGGTAATTTGGGAGTGGGATTTGGGAAATGGAAATGTGGAGGTAGGATTTGGGGTCTTATTTTGAAATGGGACTTTTGGCTGGTGGGATATTTGGATTTGGGAATTTGGGGTGTTGGGATTTTGGAGGTGGGATTTTGTGGGGAACTAGGATCTCTTACGGGGGATATGGGAATTATTGGTGGCGTGTGACTTTGGGATGTCTGACATATTGCGGAGTGGGAACTTTTGGAGGTGGGATTTTGGTCACTGGATGGATTTGGATAGGTAGGATTTGGGGTCTTATTTTGGAATGGGATTTCTGTGTGTGGTATTTTTGTCATGGATATTTTGGTGGGTGGGGATTTTTGGAAGTGGAATCTGGTGGATGGGACAATTTTTGGATTGGAATTTGGTGGTGGGAATTTGGGGGTAGGATTATTGCTGAATGAGGAGAATTTGGTTGTATTCTGATTTTGGATTGGGAATTTTGGTTGGATTTTGGGTGGGATTTTGGATTGGGATTTTGGGTTGTGGTGGGAGGGGGGATTGTCTCTAGGGCGTGTAGGATTTTTGTGCGTGGGACTTTGGGGTTGGTATACATCATTTGATCCGATTTTTTGCGGGTACGGGTAAGGTTTAAGAGTTTTTAGGGTGCGATTTTAGGGGGGCTTGTAGGGTGGGTGGTTTGTGGTAGGGAGTTATGGGGTGTGTTTTTGTTGAGGGGGGTGGGTTTTTTGGGTGGGTTAGGTTATGGTGTGGGTAAAAATGACTTAAATTAAACTTACATTATATAGAACAACACATGCTTTTTGATCCCTCTCGCTTAACACGTTCTATTTTGCAGACGGACAGTGTGAATGTCGATATGCACACATAAATGTTTGAGTGTGATATACAGAATATTTCTATAATATATTTAATTTAAATTATAAAACGAGTCTACGCCCTCATTTTATTTCCACAGCTGCTGTTCAGGTCAGGAAACCATGTGTGGTTCTCTGTACACAATACAAACATGGAACTTGACCAGGGACGGGGGGCCCAAACTTTCTCATGCAACTGGTGATGCAGCTTGCGGTGAATCCGAGTATGTAAAGGTTTGTTCTGCTGAGCGTGTGCAATACAAAACTGGAGTGAAGGAAGAACGATGTTAGCGATTAGTTGTCCATTTGGGACCCTTTTGCTGGTCCTATCGCATAGTCATGCGATTCCAATCACAATAAATTTTCACATTGCAATCGTTTCCTTTACGCATTCTGTCATGAAACGCCACATGTGTATATCTACTCAGTTCCAAATGCAGGATAAAACTCCTAATAAGGGAATGCTGAATGAATATGAATGGGGTATAAAAGTTGGAGACTTGGGGTAAGTCGGCTGAAAATGACCACTCAGAACAATAGCTTGAGCTGCCCCACGCGGAAAATACTGTGGGCCATTACAGGCTATTACATGGGCAGGCTGAAAAATTACAGTTTAGCTGTAGATGGAAAATCGCAGAAAAGCCATGCAAATTTGTAGTTCACAGCAGCAAATGAGTGGTGAACAGCCAAACAACAACACTACCTGCAGAGCGAAGAGAGTGGCAGCGACAGGGGTTTAGGATTGAGGTGATGCTTTATGGTATGATTTTATCTATCATAACGATTAATATACATTTAAAATAATATTCATAGACATATATAATGGACTATATATTACATAGTAATCTACACCACATACGACATATCTACTGTATATACAACCATACATATATATATATATATATATTATATATACAAATATAATATATATCTACACTTCTCCTTTACTTAAGGGTTGCAGGATGTCTATGGATTCATTTCAGCAGGTAGAAAAGCTTAGAGTGGCTGGGCAGTCACAAGTACTTATTGCTAGCCAGTTGCTAAAGTGAATGGGAGTCTATGGGAGGATAGTCTAGGGATGATATTATAACGACACATAGTATGGAGTGTCGGTGGTCCAGTATGGCTCTGTGGTTCATAGAGTTTGGGCTCTTACACATGCAGTTTGGGTGGCTGTAGGTTAAGTGAAACAATAGAACAAATTTTGAATGGGGTGGAAAATGAATGGGACCTCATATGAAGGTAGCTGATGTGTACTCTGGGGCAAGACCAAACAAGTGATTGCTGGTCCAGAACTAACATATGTGCTCAAAAGGATGTCTGTTCAGTCGAGTACAGTCGATGGAGTGTGCAGTCTTCCCACTCATTTCATGTCTAATGTGGGATAACAATGCAGAACTTTAAAGAAGCTTCCCTGGAAACCACTAAGATGGGATGCGAGATTCACATAAACAACTCCAATCCGGAATCATCACCGAAATTGCCAGAGTTGGAAACAGGTACTGATATCTGGAATATCTTGCAGGACTAGCTACCACAACAAAAAAAAATGTAAATACCAAGAATGAAGAACCACAACTAGACTAGTGCATTTCCTGAAGGGAACACGTACAATGATATCTTGTGAGAGCTTCTGGTTCTCCTATAATACGCTAAGCTGTCATCACCAGGCTGCACATGCTAATCCATGCCATGAAACAGTCCCAATAAGGAGGCAGTAGGCGACGCTTTATAAGTATCAATCAACGGGCAAACAGGCTCTCGATCATGCAGGAGTTTTCCCTAGAATACTAAAATTGCTGTAAATGACTGTTAGTACTGCGAACCCACCATAGAAGGTATGTGTGAAAAAATGGCCAGATGTGGTTCTTTACAGAACTCATGTGTACACAACAATCTCAAGCCCTATGAATACTGGCTCATGAATAATACTGATGCGCATCTGCTCTGATTGTGCCGATTTCACCGCAAGATCTCTCAGACCGTTGTAGATGTGAGAGCACACTGATATTTAGAAGCACCATGATGGATAACAGTACATATAAGATAATGAGCCTCTGTGTTAAATAAGCTCCGGCACATCATACTGTTTTATTTAAGCTATGCTAGTTATCGTGGAGCTAATGCTAGGCGCTAACGTTCCAATGTACTATGCTAACTGGCTCTCATTCTGGAACCCCAACACACGGTAAGATTCTAAGGCTGATCCCCCTCACTATGGAGCTCTCGTTTTTAAGATGATGTGCTCCAACCGCCACACACGATACAATCACACAGCATGCGGTACTGTCTACAATCACGAGGCATGTCGTACTTATAGTTGCTGTTGGTTGGTGGTGTGCTAATAATAAGTAGTGGAGCTTCTCCTCTCTCCTCCTCCTTCAGGGGTCAGAACGCTGAGCGGAGCTTGCTCCATATTGTCCAGAGAGGTTTGGGAAAACTGTCCCAGAGGGAATGTCGACATGCAGATCGATATAATAAGTGTAGTTTCCAGGATCCTGTTGAAGATGTGGTGTAACTTCTAGGTTGTTTGGGAATTTTTAGTTCCACCTTAAATGGTGCTGCAGTTACACTTGGTTGCCTTTTAGGTAGTTTTTTTTAATGTTCAGTACTGTTATACGCATGGGTGGTGGTTAATTAGGGTAGTTACCATCACCACCAGTGAATATCATATCGGGCATCGTGTCCGTGCTCACTTCCATCACATCAGGATTATGATCGCGTATGCAGCAGGCTCTGTATATGTTGCCGTTTAGAAGAGACGTCAATTTTATCATCTGTGTCTCATAAACAAGAGCAAATAGCCGAAGCACAAAACAACACCGCTAACCCTCGATAGTCACGAAACCAAACGTGGTCCGCTTTCTTCACTGCTGAACGTTAACCGGTCGCAGCGGAGCGTGCAGCCGATGCTGGCCGTAAATATGGAGGTTTTAATTATTTGTTAGATTATACTAGGCCTCTTCTCTTGTTCTCATCCCCGAGGCCAGCTCAGCCTCAGACTCAGCATGGGCCGCCGCGCCAGTGACAAGCGCCCCCGACTCACAACACAACAGCCAGTCATTCATAAGGATGCGAGAATGAGAGTTTAATGGTATTCAGTCAGCAATCAGCTTCTCGGCAGGAGGTGCACGGCAATCACCTCTACCTGAGCTTTTACGCCACGACGAGCGTTTCGGGTTCAGGGGTTGAGTTGTCTCCAGGCCTCCCTCTCCAGACTGGCGGGCTGCAAGGAGGCCAAGGAAAGTTCCACTCAGCTTTTCAAGCTGTTGGGTTTGGGAATGGTTTTTTTTGGGGATGGATTGAAACCAGTCACGAGGATGCGGATTAAAACGCTGAGGAGGGCGAAACTGTCTGCAGGAGAACGTGTTTGCAGGAGATACGTCTCTTCTTGCCTCGTCTTGGGGCACACTTCCTGATAAACCTGTGTTCTCGAGCAGTGTTTCAGGATGTCTCGACACCATCCCCTCTCCAAAATGGAACGATGTTTTTTTGGGGGCCTTTGTATACAGCATTTTGTATCGGTTTTCCCGTAGCAAACAGGAACTAATTTATAGGAATAAGTGCGGATTGAAAAGTGCACACTACCACATCTACTGTACTTCCACTACTGACACCACCATTTCTGATACTATTTACACGCATCAGGGAAAGATCCCAAGCAGGAAAGTCCATGTTGGTTCAGGGACCTCAATAGTTCTTGTAGTTATCTCTTATTGCTATCCCTCCTTCCTATTGACTCCCATTCATTTTTGCCCAACCCAAACTCTACTATTTAACCTACACCCACCAAACTGCAGCGAATGCTACTGGCTGATGGCACCTGGTATCGTGACTGACAACCCTCTACCAAGTGCCTGTGTTACAGGACTGTGTTACAGCGCTGTGTTACAGGACTGTGTTACAGCACCGTGTTACAGGACTGTGTTACAGCACTGTGTTACAGGATTGTGTTACAGCACTGTGTTACAGCACTGTGTTACAGCACTGTGTTACAGGACTGTGTTGT